>JAOTOM010003469.1:0-72500 GCA_034440615.1 Ashinkailepas kermadecensis
AACGCGGCCTCACGACGGCCACAATGCAGCGGTGCAGAGCGCGGCGAGAAACGCTTGCCCTGCTCGCGAAGCGCACTCGTTGTGCGACGAGCGAGCTGTGCCCAAGCTGACGCCCGGCGAACGCACTCACTCACCCGACGCCGGCCAGCGCCGCCGAGGCGACGATCGGCCGCGGCGGCAGCAGCGCTGCGGTGGCGCAACGTCGACAGCTGCATGGTGGCCGGCACGGCCGTGCGACTCATGACGCCGGCCCGAGGGTTCGCCGGGCGGCCACTATATCAGCCGGCGCCAGACATGAATGGCTGTATACGGCCGCGGCGGGGCGTCGTCCGTCGAGCGGGCACGCCGCCGTCGAGGTGTACGTGGGGCCCCGGCCGGCCCCCCGCCCAAGGTCGCAGACAGGGGCAGCGGCGACGGACACCCGCGCGGCCTCCAAGGATGTCGGTCTGTCGGCAGTCCAGATCGACGCGCCGCAGAGGAACGACGGCGGCCCACCTTCGGCCGGCCGGCGCCGACGCAGACCGCCGCCGCAGACCGGCCAGCCGTCGGCATCGCCAAGGTCGTCGCCTGTGACACGCACTTTTTCACGCGCGCGCGCCGGATGGCGGGAGTTTTTTTTCGGTCGAGAGGGCACTGAACCGCCGAGGGTCGTGGCACAACGGACAAATGGCCGCGCCGCTGACCTCCAGGCGGACTGGAGCGGACCACTGCGACCTCGAGTCGATCGAGACGGCCACCGTCCGAACAATCTGCACCCAGCTGAGATCAACACAACTGCCGCCCGAGTCGGCCAGCTGTCCTTCTCCGCCCACCCCTGGGGGCGCGCGGGTCTTCATTAACATCTGCATCACGTGTAAACAGCGCATGCGAAAATATTATCCCCACGAGCAAGCCGGCGACAGGCGAGGTGAAATTCATTACGTCTAAACACCTGGGTGGGCTGCTAGCACTGCAGTTCCGCATCCTTGAACCGGCTATCATCGGACGTGCAACGAGCCCCATTTCTCTCTGTCGACAATTTATCTGTTTAATAAATGCTTGGTGGTGGTGGGGGATTTGTGCTTCAGGGCGCGTCGACTGAATAAATGTTTGGAAAATGACGAGGAGAGAGCCCTTTAATGCGTCCTGTTATCTGATGGCACTGCGGGGTTCAAAAGACCCAGCCGACATAAATGCACTGGACGCCAGTGAGGTGCACTTTCCCCAGGGACTTACCGGGCTCACTATTCCGCTCACAATTGGAGTATTACGTGATACCAACACGTCTTCGCGCCAATTGAAGTATTACGTGATACCGACACATCTTCGCGCCAGTGCTAGAACTTCAGGCGATAATTAATGAACAATTCGGCACCCAATTCAATCTGTTACGTACCGTGGACGACCGCGCACGCACGTGGGCGCCGTACTTATCACGGTAACTGCAGTGGGGAGGGGTGGGGGAGCTGGTTATTTGCAGGCTAATACTACCTCGAAAACGGCCGGTGTTACCTGGAACCGACTCGGCCGCCCACAAGCCGCCCGCGGCCGAGGAGCCGTGCGCGATGTGTCAGGGCAAGGGCGCCTGGCACCCACCGCGCGGCGAAGAGTTAATTTGGCGCGCGGCGATGCGATCGGTGGCGGTGAGAAGTGTCCACGCGCCGCACGAGCCGGCCGGCGGCCACTCGGCCGGTCAGCCGTCGGCACATGTCGCGCGCTTCTCAGAACGGTGGACTCAGGCGGCGGCGCGGCGGCCGCCAGCCGCTTGCGGAAGCGAACGACCGCCGAACGTGTTCCGCCGAGACGTGTCCGAACACGACCCGGGCCCGCCGGCGTGATTCAAACGGCGGCGCGCCGCGTACGCACGCGACGACGAGACGGGTTGAGCGCGGCATGCGCGCGCGCCAGTCTATGGGAGGGGAGCGGCGGCCAGGGTGAACGCCTGGCACCAAGGCCGACAGGTGCTGTCCGGGCGCGCGCGCGCCGTCCCTTCGCCGACCGTCGCACTGTTGCAATCGGCCGACGACCCGCCGACGTGACGTCACCGCCGTGACGTCACGCGTGCGGGGTGTCCGGGGAACGACGCGGCGGCGCACGGCCGGCCGATGGACCGTCAGGGTTGACGTCCGCACCGAGGGCCCCGACCCCCGGCCGTCGCCGCGGCGGCACCGGTTTGTCGCGACGAGACCGGCGCGGGATGCGCCGCTCCGGCAGCGGCGGCCGCCGACTGCGCTGGAGACGACCACGGTGGCGGCCGGCAAAAAGCGCTGTTTATTCTTTGTCGGCGCGCCGTGCAGGGCGGCGAGGATTGAGGTCACCAGTCGAGGTCAGCGGGTGAAGGTCGTCTGTGGGGGCCATAGTGATGGACTTTAGCTTGCTGAGCTGGTCGGCCGCTCCAGCTCGCAGCAGAGTGAGGCGGGGAGGAGGGTCACAAGCGAAGGGATGCCGAAAGCGTCGGAGACGGCTCCAAGGAATGAGACATAGAGGCGTTGCGATGTCTTTCCCGTTCAGATATGCTTCATCAGCTATGCATGGTGCTTGGACAATCCGATTTACTTCACGACACATTTGTCTTGAAAGCAAGCTTCGAATGATTAAGATAACCGTTTGAAGGAGATAAAAAGTGCAGATTATTGAAGCTCTTAAAAACAACTATAAGTGGCCACCATGGCTAATTTTCAACTGAAGCGAAATACGAAGAGCATTAAACGATATATATATATATATATATATCCCGATAACAATACATGTCGGTGGACAATGAATCAGATGACGACGATGTATGACAACCACAAGCATCATATCCCCAGCTCCCCAGTGATAAGAGTTTTCGGCGCAAATGTCCGCACCCCGGGGTGCCCTGAGATGTGCGGGACGGCGACTGGGATGTGGACCGGGACTGAGATGTGGACCGGGACTGGGATGTGGACCGGGACTGGGATGTGGACCGGGACTGGGATGTGACGGACTGGATGTGGACCGGACTGGATGTGGACCGGACTGGGATGGGACCGGACTGGGATGTGGACGGCGACTGATGTGGACCGGGACTGGATGGCCGGGACTGGGATTCCGGACTGGATGTGGACCGTGACTGAGATGTGGACCGTGACTGGATGTGGACCGCGACTGGGATGTGGACCGGGACTGGGATGTGGACCGGGACTGGGATGTGGACCGGGACTGGGATGTGGACGGCGACTGGGATGTGGACCGGGACTGGGATGTGGACCGGGACTGGGATGTGCGGACGGCGTGCGACACCAGTCGCTTACTCCAGTCATCAACGACGTGAGTCGCACTCGCCTGGGAAGCTGGGGCCACTCGGCTGACCGCCGCGACGGCACGATTACGCCAGACTCCGTCATCGGCTCCACCAACCGCCGCCGGCTCATGCGATATGCATACCCGCGCGTACGGGGGCGGGCCACGAGCGCGTAGTGGTGGCGCTACACTATCGCCGCGACCATCTGGCCCAGCGACGAGCTGACAGCCGGAGCCGCCGCGGCCAGTCATGACTGCGCCGTGCGTGGGCGAAACTGGCAGCGACGCCGCCTGGCGCGCCTTTTTACAACGGTTTGTTTACACGCCGGTGCTACTACGGCCGGTGTGAAAACGCCGCGTACGAGAAGGGGTTCATTGTGTCGGGCTGGCGCCGAGCCACGGGCGCCTGGCGGCCCGTGGAGGCCGCCACCTGTGGGCGGTGGACGGTGGTGGACGGTGGTGGACGGTGGTGGACGTGGTCGATGGTCCACTTGTGAAGCGCTCGCCGTCCAAGAACTCCACAATTCCACTCCACAGTCAAAGGCTCCACAGTCAATGGGAAACTCCACAGTCGAAGGCGGCCTCACTGGTTGGGGAGCTGGGGAAGCTTACTCTTTTCTAGCCTAACATAACACAAACAGGTGTCGTGAGACAATGATGTACCTAATGGTCTTGCATAACCATGCGCTTTGTCGTGGTAGGGGCCCTACTTCCAGACATAGCCGTGCAAGTCACATTGACATACAAAAACGAACACACATACACACCGCGCCACACACACGCACTGCAGCACACACAATAGCGACACGAGCTCAGGCGACCCCGACACATTCCGCACCCACATCGAATGCGAACATCGAAGAGGGCATTACTTCCAGTCTAGCGGGAGGTCCTTTGGGGTCTCCGACACGTTCAAGTCCGGGACAAAATTCTCAAATTCTGCCCAAAGTGGATCAATTTGGACCGTTGGACATTCCACGTGGTCGGTGAAGTCAATCGACAAGGTCCTCCAGTAAGCACAGCGTGTTATTCCACAAGGCACCGCACATGCATCAGTCTAGCAGCCATTATAGTCGGACGCGCAAATACCCCACGAGCTTTTGATGCATTCTAACGCTGGCCTTTTGACGCTACGCCGAAGCTGGCGGGCTGGAGGTGCCAAAGTCAGTCCAGGCGACACTAACTTCGAAATTGTTCCCACACGCGTGTCACGCACCGCACAGGCGCGCCACTCATTCACTGTGCAGCGCTAGACGGCGTTTGTGCAGGCGACATAAAATTCGCCACCCCAACGCCCGCGGCGCGCGCAATATACGACAGCATCTGGCAAAAGTGAGAAAACCGGCGGCAACGCGGTGCCGCTCATTACCACATGTTACGGTGGGAGCGCGCCACACCGTGTGGGATACTGTGTTGCCCATGGCCGACGGCCGGCACGCAACGGTGGCACCGAAACCGGCCAGAACGGGCGGCGCCGCGGCGAATGGGGTGGGGTGGGGGAGGGGAGGGGGAGGAGGGAGGGACGACGGAGTTACGACAGACTGGCACAGGAGCGCCGCCAGCGACGGTTTCGGCAGGACATGCGCCGGAGAAAGCCGGCGCGCGAACATCGCGCGGCGACCATGTGCTCGGACGCAGCCGCCGACCGGACTCGCGTGGCGGTGCGGCCCCGGCTGCCGGTCTCAGTGTGGACGCCCCTCCCCCTCCCCCCCCCCCCACCCGAGGCGCCGACCTGAGGCGCGCCCTCCCGCCACCGTTGGCCTCAACGACGCCACTTTTTTCCCACAGAAGGTCATTCCAAGGCCTGTGCACGGCGCACGACTGCAGACTGTGTTGACGGCGACCGGGCGTGTCTCTCTGGCCGACAGCTGTGTTTGAGGTGAATGTAGGCGCATGTTCAGAATTTACTGGCGTTGGCTCGGGCACAACTCATCGGAGAAAGGTTGCAGAACGGATCGGCACTGACTTCACGTATGGTGCAGTAATGAGTGACCAATCCTGTGGTTCCATGTCAGAGCTCACATCGCCTTAAAACTGTTTACAAGTATTTGGGTGCTCAATGACAATTGATGATCTCGGAGACAGGAAGGTAGCAAACATGTTTGGGGTGTTTGGGTAAATTTGTGATACCAGACATACAACTCGGGTGTTTTATAATCTGACCTACACCATCGGAATGACATGTTAAGCACCTCGAATAGCAGTGTGGTCGAATCCAGATGTTTTGTTTAAGTCTGAAGAGTTCAACATATCCGGAGAGATTTAACTTGTTTCCCCACGCACTATTCATATCGTGTTGCCTTTTCAATCAGCTACCGCAAACCATTTCCAAAAGGATACATCTCCATACAATTGGTGCAAATCAGAAAAGACGCGGGCCAGGCGCGGATTCGCTCTGAGACTGGTCAGATACAGGTACAGGTATAGATGAGGTACAGGCACAGGTATGGATGCGGTACGGGTACAGGTGCGGGCGTAGGCATGGATACGGTACAAATACAGGTATCAATGCGGTACAGGTAGATATCGTGGTGGTGTACAGGTCATGGTAGTGTATAGGTCTTGATGATTTACAGGTAGTGGCGGTGTACAGGCCAGGGGTACCGTAAGAGATCACTGGTGGTAGCGAGTACAGTCGGGGAAATAGCTGGGAGACGCAAGCGTTTCGTACCACTGCGCAAAATATATTAAAAACTAGAACGTAGGTAGGTGTTTACAAGGTCAGTATTTGACTGCAGTCGTAATCCATGATGGTGCACAGAGAACACGGCACGGGTGTGGCATAACGGGTGTGACATAACGGGTGTGGCGGTACGGGTGTGGCATAACGGGTGTGGCATAGCGGGTGTGGCGGTACGGGTGTGGCATAACGGGTGTGGCGGCACGGATGTGGCGGTACGGGTGTGGCGGTACGGATGTGGCATAACGGGCGTGGCATAACGGGTGTGGCATAACGGGCGTGGCATAACGGATGTGGCGGATGCTCCGCCAGCCTTGGTGGAAAAGGTTGGCTTTTAACATCGAATGTTGTCGCACTAGCAATTCGCTGAGTGCCCTAAACCAAACCAAGGACCAAAATAAAGTGCGTAGGAACGCTCGAAAAGGTGGGGACAAAACTATCTCCGGAGACGGTTCTGTGGGCGCAGCGCTCAGACGGGCGGATGCTGATGTTTGGCGAGGAGTGGAATGAATGGTGGTCACGTGAATCCATCCTACACCCGGCAACGAACAATGCCGAACATCATCGGGTTACATTTGTGTCGACCACCTTAGACGAGGTGTCACGTGCACGCCTGAAAACCCGTGACTCGGCATCGCGCCCACCAAACACAACTTGGGAACGGCCCAGGAGGGAACCGCACCGTTCCCAGGAAGCAGACGCAACACGGCCGGCGCATGCCAACTCGCTGAAGGTGGAGCCCAGGCAGCTCTGGGCGCCGGCATACTGTCATCACAGGCGAGGGTACGGCTGGTCGACAACACCGCCGACAATGCGCCACCGACACCCCACCCGTCTCGGCCGGCATCCAGCGGCGAACCGTGCTGACTGGTGCCACCCCGGTCACCCGGAGGCCGACCCGACCCGACCCGACCCGGCCCGACCCGACCCGACCCGACCCGACCCGACCCGACCCGGCCCGACCCGGCGGCACACTCACCATTGTCTCGCATTGCGACATGCGGTGGTCGATGACCACCTGCCGCATCGCCTCGTTCTCGGGCAGCAGCTTGACGACCACGTGATCGATCACCTCCTGGCCGCGCACGTGACCCCGCGCCGTGAAGCAGCGCATGTCGCTGCACACGGCGATCTGGTTGCCCTTGAGGCCGTAGCTGTCGTGCGCGCCGATGATGTAGAAGTCGCCGTGCTTGCGGCGCAGGATGGCCTCCAGCCAGCCGGCGGTCAGGTCGTGCGCCGAGTAGGGGATGAGTGTGGCGGGACGGCCCAGGTCCACCCGCAGAGGCTGGACGGCCTCGCTGGCGCCCGACATGACGAGGAAGGACTGGGGACTGAGGTGATGGACTGAGGTGTGCAGGCGGGTTCACCGGTGGTGGTGACCGGGCGGCGAGAGACTCGCGAGGTAGGCGGGAGAAGCGCGTGGCGACCGAGCACGTGGTGGCAGTCGTCTGCGAGAGAGGGTACGTCTCCCGCCCGCACCGTCCGCCACAGTACTGAGGCGGCGCGGCGGCGGCACTCTTTTATCGTGTGACCGCGACGCGCGCTTCAAAACGCCCGCCGCGCGCTCGGCGGCGCCGCCGGGGCGGGGCCTGCCGCCTGTCCCCGTTTCGCGGCCAATCGGCGCCGCGCCGACGACGGTGGGCGGGGCGTGCCCCCGACCGGCCGGCACATGGTACATGGGCTCACGCGTCCGCCGCCAAAAGTGAAAGCGGCTGCAAACGCGAGCGCCATGCCTGATGGCGAACGGCCGAGGCTTCGGCCAGACCCCGTCGGTGGGTCAGTGACCTGGCGGGGCGACTTATCGCTGCGCCGAGAAAAATGCCCCCGGCGCGACTTGGTGAAACGAGACCGGGCCTGGGTGTCAGCAGACCGCTGCCCGCCCGGCCCGCAGGGTGATCGCCCGCCCGGCCAGAAGACACGACCCGCCGCCCGGCGGGTCGTGTCTTGCCGTCCGGTTGCCCTCCCTTCAGCGCGGCACTTTGCGGCTCCGGTTGCAGCAGATTCCCTTGCCAGGCGAGCGCCGTGGGATGGAGACCGAGTGACCCCGTCAGGTCCTGGCCAAGGAGGACGTGGGTTGTGGGATGGGGACCGAGTGACCCCGTCAGGTCCTGGCCAAGGAGGACGTGGGTTGTGGGATGGGGACCGAGTGACCCCGTCAGGTCCTGGCCGGGGAGGACATGGGTCGTGGGATGGGGACCGAGTGACCCCGTCAGGCCCTGGCCGGGGAGGACGTGGGTCGTGGGATGGGGACCGAGTGACCCCGTCAGGTCCTGGTCAGGGGAGGACACGTGGGTCGTGGGATGGGGACCGAGTGACCCCGTCAGGTCCTGGCCAGGGAGGACGTGGGTTGTGGGATGGGGACCGAGTGACCCCGTCAGGTCCTGGCCGGGGAGGACGTGGGTCGTGGGATGGGGACCGAGTGACCCCGTCAGGTCCTGGCCAAGGAGGACGTGGGTTGTGGGATGGGGACTGAGTGACCCCGTCAGGTCCTGGCCGGGGAGGACACGTGGGTCGTGGGATGGGGACCGAGTGACCCCGTCAGGTCCTGGTCAGGGGAGGACACGTGGGTCGTGGGATGGGGACCGAGTGACCCCGTCAGGTCCTGGCCAGGGAGGACGTGGGTCGTGGGATGGGGACCGAGTGACCCCGTCAGGTCCTGGCTGGGGAGGACGTGGGTTGTGGGATGGGGACCGAGTGACCCCGTCAGGTCCTGGTCAGGGGAGGACACGTGGGTCGTGGGATGGGGACCGAGTGACCCCGTCAGGTCCTGGTCAGGGGAGGACACGTGGGTCGTGTGATGGGGACCGAGTGACCCCGTCAGGTCCTGGCCTGGGAGGACGTGGGTCGTGGGATGGAGACCGAGTGACCCCGTCAGGTCCTGGCCTGGGAGGACGTGGGTTGTGGGATGGGGACCGAGTGACCCCGTCAGGTCCTGGTCAGGGAGGACACGTGGGTCGTGGGACGGGGACCGAGTGACCCCGTCAGGTCCTGGTCAGGGGAGGACACGTGGGTCGTGGGATGGGGACCGAGTGACCCCGTCAGGTCCTGGCCGGGGAGGACGTGGGTTGTGGGATGGAGACCGAGTAACCCCGTCAGGTCATGGCCAAGGAGGACGTGGGTCGTGGGATGGGGACCGAGTGACCCCGTCAGGTCCTGGCCGGGGAGGACGTGGGTCGTGGGATGGGGACCGAGTGACCCCGTCAGGTCCTGGTCAGGGGAGGACACGTGGGTCGTGGGATGGGGACCGAGTGACCCCGTCAGGTCCTGGCCGGGGAGGACACGTGGGTCGTGGGATGGGGACCGAGTGACCCCGTCAGGTCCTGGTCAGGGGAGGACACGTGGGTCGTGGGATGGGGACCGAGTGACCCCGTCAGGTCCTGGTCAGGGGAGGACACGAGGGTCGTGGGATGGGGACCGAGTGACCCCGTCAAGTCCTGGTCAGGGGAGGACACGTGGGTCGTGGGATGGGGACCGAGTGACCCCGTCAGGTCCTGGTCAGGGGAGGACACGTGGGTTGTGGGATGGGGACCGAGTGACCCCGTCAGGTCCTGGTCAGGGGAGGACACGTGGGTCGTGGGATGGGGACCGAGTGACCCCGTCAGGTCCTGGTCAGGGGAGGACACGTGGGTCGTGGGATGGGGACCGAGTGACCCCGTCAGGTCCTGGTCAGGGGAGGACACGTGGGTCGTGGGATGGATGCAGCAGCGTTCCCCTGTGCTCGAACCGTTTCGGTGGTGCTGATGCTGGCCGCTGCGTACGAAGCGGCAATGCCGAGTATTTAACTCTGAGATCTTAATGGCCATATCCAACACTTCTCCGGCCCAGCTCTGGTGGACATCAGATACTTTGGAGGACGTACGGAGGAGCTTTGGCCTCCCTTCGATAAGACTTGGCCAAAGATGATGCGGCGGTGCCTCGGAGTGGTTTGCATTTTGAACACCGGCTGGTGTCCGAGTGCATTGACGCCGACCATTTGCAGGCGCGCCGTTGGCCGGTTGGCGTGCACGACGCGTCGACTGCTGGGTCAGATAGCATCGTCAATCACTCACTGGTCGCGAGCGAAGAGCAGCGACAGGTGGGACTCGAGCCCACTGCCTTTCGGTTGGGAGGCGGACACCTTACCCCGAGACTACTCACCCCCTGCGAGACTACCCACTACCCACCTACGAATTTTTCGCCAGCTTCGGACTGTGGCGTTGAAGTCACCTGTCTCGGCATCACTGTTAGCATGTTGAACAGCGGCTGCTACGTACACTGAATACACCATCGCATTGTTCTACGCTTCGATTCACTGTTCGGTTTGTTCAGACATGTTATCGTGTTGTCCACGACGCGACTGTACTGCAGTCCGGCCATAACACGCTGGCAAATCCATAGGTGCAAACGAACAAAAAAGGCGGCAGCTCGCGACGGGATTCGAACCCTTGATGTCCAGAGTGCAGGCTAGCAGCACAGCGAGATGGAGGCTGATATTGTGATACCTCTCCAGCGTCCTCCCTCGAAATTGGCGGAAAACACTGGCTCGCTTTGAAAAATCAAAAGATAAATCATCAAAACATGAATGTCGTCATACCTTATCTCATCCACACGGCATTAACCCATGGAATCCGCACCACCATTGCTGCCAGGGGATGGGCTTCACCACTGCTGAGGTTGAGGAGTTCCTCAGTGTTTGTAAAACTAAGCATTACGCCTGTGGCAGTTGCCGGAACGAATGAACCTAAAAGGCCCTAGATCCCTTTCAGACATCTTGCGGTGTCGGAACCCATGCCGGGACCCCACAATATCTTCCCTGAATCCCCCCCCCCCCGACATCCGCCAACCCTGTATTAAATGAATGAACTTAAAGAGTCAACTACCTTCCTCAATCATTTCACCGTGACGAGGCATACAAATTAATCAATGACATCTTTAATCCAGATATGGACTCAAGCGATCATTCACGTATGCCCACGCATGGACATTCGTGTTCGTCCCTGAACATCTGGATCTTACCTTGCACGAGTGCACACAGGGGGGCCACCGTTTTGAAAAAGCCGGCGTCAGTGGGTAGCGGTCGGTCGCCACGTGGTTGCCATGCGCGGGCACGGAATTGGATTGGATCACGCCACGGGACGGCCAGGCCGGAATTGGACGGGGTCAGGGGCGGGGGTGGGGGCGGAGGCGGAGCGGAACGGGGCGGAATTAGGCGGGAGCGGGGTGGAGCCATAGCTCGGACCAGGGACGAAAAAAGTCACCGAAGATGCATATTGTGTGTAAAGAAAATATACGACCTTGAATATACCAGGAGGTGCTGAGTTGACATCAAAAGTAACGATAAAGGTTATACTTTATCGTTACTTTTGATGTCAACTCAGCACCTCCTGGTATATTGAAGGTCGTATATTTTCTTTACACGCAATGTCTAAAACCCAGGAGCACCTAAGAGCCATTCTTCGTTATATTAAACAGGAAGATGCATACTTCTTGTACAAGTTTGTACATATTTATTCACAAATTTCATTAGAAAATTGGACGTGATGTGTCAATATCACGACCGATGATGACAAATGGTTATAGTCCAAGGGATAGAAAGTGGCTATCGGGGGCACGTGTGGCTCAATAATATGCTTTATGCAAACAGCGGAATTCTGGTAAAATGTTTGCATTGAGCATCGCGCACTTGACACCAAAATGTCACCGAGGAGTGGCAATCCCACTAAGACAATCTCAGTGGACAGCAATGCTGACAAGCGTCGACGAACAACAGGCCCTTGCACACACCACACCATCAACACTTCTAAACGAGCCCCCGTATCTTCCACAACACATCCACCCATCCATATATCCCACTGCCGCGCGTACGAAACGCTTACCGTTACGTTGCTGATCGAGCAGCTTCCCCAAATACTGGCGCGAGCGCGCTGCCTGGCATGTTCAGGCAGCTTCGGCTGTCTACGTGCGCTAAAGCGATTCTACCGTGAGACTCGACGCCGGGCAGGAAGCCACCGGTGCTCTCTAGTGTGCTCTCATCTGGCACGGTGTTCATCGCTGGTGCTCTCAGGTGTGCTCTCATTTGGCATCACACTTATCGTGTTACTGAGGGCCGTGATGTGCATCGTATCAGGAGCCGATACACCATTATAGGTCAGTGTTGACATTGCGTGTCAACACTGTGCCAACACTGAATCGGAGGGAAATTCCAGCTATCTGGATCATGTCTTTGACAATGGATCCAAGTTTGTTCTTCCCTACCGGAATGTTCATGCTTTACAGACCGCTCTTTTGCTGTCCAGCATCTCCGACCAGCAGTGAGGGCTGCCGGGTATCCGTCATCCAACTGGAGCCTACCCTGCTCAACACCTGGCCTCATGCCAATGAGGGTGATATTATTCAGACATACAACATTGAATAGAGCATCTTGAGTACGCCCGTCTGCAATTCCCTTTTCGTAGGTCAGGTCAATTTCCTCAGAGCTAAAGATTGCAGTGGTCTTTGGGTTACTTCCTTTCTCTGCAGCCCTGAGCTCTCCCTCTTTCTCTCTCTCTCTCTCTCTCTCTCTCTCTCTCTCTCTCTCTCTCTCTCTCTCTCTCTCTCTCTCTCTCTCTCTCTCTCTCTCTCTCTCTCTCTCTCTCTCTCTCTCTCTCTCTCTCTCTCTCTCTCTCTCTCTCTCTCTCTCTCTCTCTCTCTCTCTCTCTCTCTCTCTCTCTCTCTCTCTCTCTCTCTCTCTCTCTCTCTCCCTCTCCCTCTCCCTCTCCCTCTCCCTCTCCCTCTCCCTCTACCTCTCCCTCTCCCTCTCCCCCTCTCTCTCCCTCTCCCCCTCTCTCTCTCTCTCTCTCTCTCTCTCTCTCTCTCTCTCTCTCTCTCTCTCTCTCTCTCTCTCTCTCTCTGCGCATTACCTGACATGTTCGGTCGAACATCGTACCTAACATAATCAACACCGTGCATGATATCGTATCATTATGTTATTGCAACGCCAATGCTGAGTACATGATGTCTAAGCATATATATCATTTTCAGTTAATATAAACAGTTAATATGTTCACCGTGCATTTGCAGTTAATATGCGGGGCAGTATTCGCCGGCAGGGATGTTATTTTACATACATTTGAGGGGGCAAGTGCCCCCTCAATGTGGACTTTGCCCCCAATAAATTCAACTTTAGCACGGGACCATAATTAATATTCCCCCATCTATTTCGGCCCACCCATTGCCTTCATCATACCCGCAATAATTTTCAGAAATCAACGCTTGTGCTCACTGGTCATCCATGGAAGATGAGTTTGGCTGTGACAGTGGATCGGATGCACCAGGACTGCTGCTACAGTCGCTGTCGGCCACAATGGATTGGAACACAGTTCGAAATTAAGGTGCAATTTTAGAGTGTAAGAGATAGCAGTACCATGGACAACGTCAAATTTGCTTCTTGGCATTGAAGGTTGGATTTGGTACCATGTGGAACTCAACCGCTCAATCCTGCTCAGTTTCATGAGTCTTGCTCGGGGGCTTCCCAATCCAGCTCGGGGGCCCTTCTGCTCTTCTCGGGGCCCCTTCGATTCTGCTCAGTGCCCCTTTTTGACTGTGTAAGGTTCCTCTGATCTTGCCGGGGCCCCTTTGGTATCACTCTGGGCCCTTATGATCCAGTTCGAGCCCCGCCCATTCTACTCGGAGCACCATCAATCCTTCATGAAGCCCTACGTAGGACCTATCGATCCTTTCGCCCGTTCGATCCTGCTCGGTAGCCTATTCGACCCTCCTCGAGGGACCTTCGATCGGCTCGGCAGCCTCTTCGGATCCTGCTCGAGGCCCTTTCGATTCTGCCCGAGGGCCCTTCGATTCCGCTGGGTCCCATGCATCTTTCTTGCATTTTTATTTCTCGGTTCCATGCATCTTTGATCCTGCCCGGGTCTTGACCCTCAATTTTGCACCGGGCTCCTTCATCCTGATTAAAACCCATTTTATCGGGGATCGTTCGATCCTGCCAGGGGCTCCTTCATCAAGCTCGAGAGCTCCTTTGATCCCGCATAATCTTGCTTGCGGTCATACGTGTTCGGGGCCTCCTTGGCTGTCAATAGTTCGAACCCTCTCTGTTTGTACAGGGTCCGCTCGCCAGTTCGAGGGTAAGAACGCACCCATAGATGTGGAAGGGTACTTTCGTAAGTCCGACGAGGGAGCCCCGGCGGATGGGGCTCCCCGCAAGGAGTCCCAAAAGGATGCTGGTGGTGGGGGTCGTCCTGTCGGCCCTCGGAAGTAATATACGGTTCCTCTGGACCTCAGGACATACTGGGGTGCCCAGTTACGAAACAGTGGACACGCTGGCCAAACAAGTCTCCATCCAAACCCACCAAAGTATTTTCCTATTACCCTCTGTGATGTTCTTTGGAAGCTGCACTTTTGTCACAGAAGCACTGGGAGCAGAAACCACATCATCCCATGTTCCCCATTAAGCATGCACTCCGACCTTGGCCGACAGTAAACCAGGCATGTCATCTACGTGAGATAGTTCTAGCGGTCCTCTGATTATGTCACGCAAATATCGCACAATGCCGTTTGATAACAGGCAGTCCAGCTTCTTTATGTAGCAATTGCGGAACAGTTCAGACCACTGCACATCTGCTGATCCGTCCCTTATACTTAACCAATAGAATCCCAATGCAGTGCTTCACCGCCAAGAATCAAATTCAGCTAAGCCTGAGGACAGATAATTCAGACCTTCTCTTTACGTACATGAAATCAGCCGAACTAATACAGCACATTGGTCCATCTGGTCCGTGTGGCACGACAGTCTGGGTTTATCCACACACAGACCTTGGCACACTGCGCAGGGTAGTGCCCACTCCACAGTGGTATATCTCCTTTCTCTGATTATACAGTGTCCAGCATTGTGATGCACATGAACGCACGTTGTTCATGTAGGGGTCATCAATTCAGGTTAGACAAGTTGAGGTGTAGGACAGTTAAGCGACAACAGGTCTTCAGTTAAAGGGTTGTTGATCAGTGGAATGGGCTGCCTGCTGATGTTGTGGAGAGTTCCTCATTGAATATATTTAAAAGTAGGCTGGACACATTTTTTAGACAGGAAAATATTGTTTTTGAGTTCTAATTTGTGATGGAAGGGGTGATATTTATGTTAAGTAAGTGTGCACAGGACAGACCCCTTTAAGGCATGGATGCAGTTGGAAAATTATTGATACGCATTCAATCCACATGTGTTAAGAGGGATCAGGGGAATAGGGCTGGATAGCTATGGTAGATAGGCATTGATAGGTGTGTGGGATATTGGTTGACTGGTTTCTTCAGGATGTGGAATGGTTGGGGTGGGTCTTTTTACCAGGCTTATGTTATCTTCCATTTACAGACTTAACTGGATGGGCCCTTGGGTCTCTTATTAAGTCTAACCGCTTTACAACTTATATAGGGTGTACCTAGCAGTGGATTCAGCACCCTCCTTCGGGATGTGATACTGATGAGATTGGCTATGGTAGCACAATGGGTATGATTGGAGGAGTTTGTAATTGTTGAGTGTGTTATGCAATAGCAAGTGAATGGTGCTCGATAGGCTGGGATATATAGCTCCCTAGGAACTTGAGATAAGGGATTTATTGGGGTGAGCGTATGTACATTTCTAGTACCTTTTCTAGATAGGCTTAACCCAGATGGGCCCCTGTGGCTCTTATTAAGCCTTAACACTTTATGACTTTATGACTGTATGTTGTGTAAAGGAAGTGCGGTTCGTATTCTCGAGGCCAAAGTGACCCACTCGCCGGTTGTGAGACAGGCGGGAGCCCATTTGTCGAAGGTAGTGCCCCAGTTGGACCGGGTCGCAGCGTCATCGATGACCGACTGCGTGCCCGCCTGCTCACCCGGCCAGTCGACTGCTTCTGGCCACCAAAAACCTGGTGCATGCACTGCACCGGGCGTACATGAGCCGGGGTGCTCTGAATGTCCTTCAGGCAAACACGCCATCAGCATAAATGATACCATATGCCTGAACACCTAGCGTAGCCTATTCCCCCC
Source organism: Ashinkailepas kermadecensis (assembly GCA_034440615.1). Taxonomy (NCBI): domain Eukaryota; kingdom Metazoa; phylum Arthropoda; class Thecostraca; family Neolepadidae; genus Ashinkailepas; species Ashinkailepas kermadecensis. The sequence continues at coordinate 15,920 of JAOTOM010003469.1, forward strand.
CCCCCCACCCCCAACCCCCACACACACCAAAAAAACAATTTTCCGGTTAACGTAGCTTCCCCAACTGGCGCAAGGGCTTGACCACGGTCCTTGGCCACGGCCACGGTCACATCCCAAAAAAAACTCCCAGCACTAACTACGCGCTCAAAAGCATCCGCATTCTTGTTTGGTGAAGTCCTCTCAAACTTCATGAAAGGATGACAACTTCCGGTAAATGGTGATGCACGTCTCCGCCTCCAGATCCTCCACGGGCAATGTGATGCGACAGCCCGCCAGGTAGCAGGTAAACACTACCGTGAACGATCAAGTGATAAGCTTCCAGGCAGGGAATTCCTGTTCGTGAGATTTTGCATTGCTATGCTGCATACATTTGCATTGTATTGAATATATTTTGCATTGCTAGGCTGCAATTACTCAGAATGGCGGTACTTTGAAGACGTTGGAGCCATCCCAGCTGAATGACCTTTGATGATTTTGATATGAAATTTCTGAGACATATGCAAATAAGATGCATAAGAAGGCACCGATTGTTTCGTGTTTCTGCATCTACTCATTCGGACACTCCCTTGGAAAAAAGAACCGTGTGGGGGAGAGGGAATCCTCTCGAGAGCCACTCCCCGTCCCGCCGACGGGAAGATCTGTGCTTGGTAAATATTCACCTAAATTTCGATAGTATCTAAGCTTTACCGCTACATTCACCGCGGCTTCATTTTCACTAAATCTGGAGTTTGGATAATTTAGCGCGATGTAGTTAGCGTAGTTAGTATCCGGTGAACATGCATTTGCAATGCACTTGAATGTCGATGATCAACAATGTAAGCTGGAGTTGTTTGCAAAGAGAACGATCACATGTGATCCTTAAAAAAACGCACAGAAATGGTAATCAGAATTCCTAAGAGGAACAGATCAAAGGCTACTGCTGACTTCAACTGACAATCGTACCCGCCAAAGGTGGTGGCCGGGATTTGGGGGGGGATGAGGAGGAATAGATCACTGGCTACTGCTGACTTCGACTGACAGTCCTTCCCGCCAAAAATGGTGGCCGGGACTTGGAAGAGGAACAGATCACCGGCTCCTGCTGACTTCCAGGGCAGATTCTACCCGCCAAAGTTTAACCCTTGCAGTGTGGCATAATTTCTTATCCCCAGCTGTGTGCAGAATCAATTGAACCTCGACACTAACTTTTGTCCTGGACGAGGAAAAGAAATGCAGCAAAACGCATGACCTAGCTCCATCTTTGAACTAGCCGAGTTTTTGGCAGCATTTTGTCTACCTCTTTTTGTTGGCCTTCCAGGTTGGGCCAAATAGACCAATGCCACAGCCATTCGCCCGGCAGTCGCGCTTGGCTTCAAAATTCAGCCTCTTGTGCGTGATACAAATGCGATTGTGTGGTTCAAATTCAAATGTGATTATGGATGGTATGCAAACCAAAGACAGTCGAACAGCCTAACATGTACAATGGTCAAATCCACTGATCTGGTTTAGGTCGAACGCGAGGACATATGTGATGAGCTGCTGTCGTTGACGACTTTCGAAGCGGATTGTGCTCTGAGCAGATTGTGCTGATTGGAAAGGCAACGTGCGACACGCCGCCGTTTCTGGGCAAGGTTGCGTGGCAGAACAGTATGTGGGTTTGGAGCAAAACGGTGTAGGTCTAGATGCAGAGAAAACAATCATTTGACGACGAGGTTTTGAGACAGACATATTATGGACATATTATGGAGGCAACATATTCAAGAAAAGGACGCAACAAAGTTTCACTACAGGACAACGTGCTTTGCCTTACCGCAGAATGAGATGAACCAAATCGCACAAAGTACGAAAATAAAAGCTGCATTTATTTTCACTGAAATTGCCAGCTGTTTTGCATGGTGCACGACACGCAGCATTCACTAAATGAGCAGTGTATGCAATGACTGTGTGGCCATCTAGTGTAGGACATCATTATCTAAAGAGGAAATGCATGTGACAACTACGTGGCTATCTAGTGTAAGTTATCATTCACGTATCTATGTATCTAGTATCTAGGTATCTAGTGTAGGGTATCATGCATGTGATAACTATGTGGCTGTCTAGTGTAGGGCATCATTCATGAAAGCGGTAATGCATGTGAAAACCATGTGGCTATATAGGGATATATGGGGAGTAGGGAACAGTTTATTATGGCTCCATATTAACCCTTCTCCCTGCAGGGGGCATATGCAATCCCAACTGCATCTCTGTTTGGAAGCCGGTGACGCAACCAAGGGGTGGCGCTGATACGGCACCCCCCCCTCCCACCCATCAAGGGCCGGTGGGGCCTTTTTTCTGGACGACATATCTTTTCAGGACTGGGCTCTGCGGGCTACATCAGACATTACAAATTATCCTGGGCCCTGATTTCTGAGACCCTCTTAAGCTCACCTCTTCAGCCTTTTTGGGTTCATCGCGTGGTCAGAGACCCTTGGAGCTGAGTGGGGCCCTTGAAGCTGGAATAGCCCCTTGAACCTGAACGGGTTCTTGAGGAAGCTGGAGAGGCCTCTTGAAGCAGAAGGTGCTTAGGCAATACGCGATGCGACTTGACTGGGGGAAGGAAGGGGATAGTCATGGGTGAGGGAAGTCACGGACCCCCAGTTGGCATGTAAGAGTAAGCACTGACACTCAGAGGCACGCATACATACATTATATGAATATTAGGGTTGTTCTTATTTGATGAATTTTCGAGTTCGCAAGGGACAATCCAGTGAGAGGAAGTCATGGACCCCAAGTTAGCATGTGAGAAGAAGCACTGACACACAGAGGTATATAATAATACATATAGGATTATGTGAATATTAGGGTTGCTCTTATTTGACGAATTTCCGAGTTCGCGTGTGACAATTCAGTCAGGTTCTGTCAAAACGGCTAAAAATGAAAAGTGTGAATTTTGTCGTGATTGAAGAACACCTAAGCATACCAACAGCTGCATGTTGATTATTGCATGTGCTCGGTCAGCGTTTTTAGGCTTGCAACATGTCTTCTGACCGACAGCCGCGTCTTCATAGCATCGCAACGGCAGGTCAGAGTTTATCTGTTGTGCTGGTTCCGGTCTCTGTAATATACATTCCCAGGGTGCGCTGTGATTTCTCGTCTTAGCTTATAAATCAATTCCGTTTTGTTAGGTTGGGCACTTCGGCCTGCTCAGGCCATTTCGTGCCGTGAGTGGAATGAATGAATAGTTATGTCTTGATAGTCAGTCTATAGTTCTTGAAGCAAGTTGGTTTTGCGGAGAAAAATGAAAAGTAGATTAATGAGGAATGGGTGCTGTTCTAATAGTGTAGGTAAAGAAAAGGGGATGTTATGTGTACGGCAGTAGTTGGTAAGTGTTTTTCTATGGTTATGGTAACGTTGACAGTGGAGGAGAATATGTGAAACTGTAAGAAGAGTGTTGCATGATGGGCATGAAGGTCGAGGTGAAGCAGTGTAAATATATATCGATGTGTGAGAAAAGTGTGACCTATGCGGAGCCGGGATATAACTTTTTCTTCTTGTCTGTTTTTTCTGTATGATGTGGTCCAGTTTTCGATGACAGGTTTGATGAGACGTAATTGTGTGTCGTTTGTTGTGTCAGTCCATTGTTGGTTCCAAAAATGTCGAATGTTTTGTCGTATTGTTGATTTGATGGCGTCAAAATGTGGTGGGATTTCTGTGATGTGTGGTAATTGTAATGATTGTTTGGCGAAATGATCTGCTTTTTCGTTTCCTGGGATGCCACAGTGGCTGGGCACCCACAGGAAACGGACCTTCATGCCCATCAGATGAAGTGTTTCAAGTGTGTTATAAATGGAAATATGGCAATGGTGCGAAAAAGAAAGTGAAGAAAGAGATTGAAGAACAGATTTTGAGTCGGAACAAATGACGACATGGCGCATGGGGTGACACATCGAACGGTTGCGGACGTAGCGAAGGGCAGTGAGAATGGCGTGTAATTCGGCGATGAAAATGGAGGTCCCGTTTGGCAAGCGATGTTGTTGTGTGTATGTACCGGAAACAATGGCATTTCCTGTGCAATTTGCGTCTTTGGATCCGTCGGTGAAAACAAAAGGAACATGATGATAACGAGAACGAAACTGGTGGAATTTTTGTTTGGCGTATTCTGAACAAAGCTGTGATTTTGGAGTGGTGGTGAGATAGACAATATGTCTCTCAGCCATCTGCCACGGTGGTGTAGTTGGTGAAGAGAGAGCTGTAATATGTGGAATGTTGTATTGGAGCTGTGTAAAAAATGTTTTAATGCGTGATGCTATGGTAAGCACGGTTCGCTTTTCGGCGGGACCTAAATATTCGTGGTGTAGATTTGGGAGAATTTGTAAAGATGCGTGTGTGGGGTGGTGTTCTCTAAATTAAATTTTTGCGGCGTATCGGAGTGTTTGTTCAATTCTTCGGAGACCTAATGGTGGAATTCCTGATTCGGTTTGTAAAGAAGTAATGGGAGACGTGGTCATTGCACCGAGTGCTATGCGAATGAATTTATTTTGTAAGATGTCCAAAAGCTTCAAAGCGGTGGTACTGCCACTTGCGTAAACTATGGAGCCATATTCTATGATGGGAAGAACCAAGGATTTGTATAATTGTAATAGCGTGTGACGATCGGATCCGAATGATGAAGACGTAATACAGCGAAATAAGTTGAGTCTGTGAAAACATTTGGCCTGGATGTGTTTGACGCGCTGGTGCATGGAAAGCTTGCGATCGAAAATAACACCAAGAAATTTGAACGAATTTACAAAATGTATGTCAGTGTTTCCGAGGTGAAGTGGTGTATCTGGATTTGGGCACGGAATTGATTTGCTGAATATCATTGTGGCAGATTTTGGAGCTGAAAATGTGAAACCGTATTTGATGGACCATTGGTGTATCCGGTCAAGTGCGTTTTGTAATCTAATCAAACAATGATCATAATTTTTGCCGGAACACCAAATCGCACTATCGTCCGCAAACAGCGAGTATGATAGGTTGCCAGGCATCTTATCGAAAATGTCATTAATGATGATGTTGAATAATACTGGTGAAATACAACTCCCCTGTGGTAATCCGTTCTGTAGAAAACGTGGATCGGAAATCGCTGACCTGCACCGGAGATGAAAATGACGGGAACCAGACAGAAATCCTATCAAATAATGAGCTAAATTCCCTTTGACGCCGAAGTGAAGGAGTTTGGAAATTAATGCCGGTTTGTATACCATGTCATATGCTTTACTAATGTCTAAAAATACTGCAATGGTGTGTTCGTGTTTTTTTATAACCAAGGCGTATGTCAGTTTCTAATCGAATGAGATGATCTATTGTACTATGGCCATGACGAAAACCGCATTGAATTGGAGATAACAGATGATTTGTTTCTAAGTACCAGGTCAGTCTTTTTACAATCATACGTTCGCAAAGTTTTCCAAGACAATTGGTGAGAGCGATGGGTCGGAAATTATTTGGGTTGCTGTGGTTTTTGCCGGGTTTTGGAATAGGGATGATGAGGGCTTCCTTCCAGGTTTCGGGAAAAGTATGGCCAGACCATAATGCATTAAATGTTTGTAAGATACAATGCTTTGTGTCGTTGGATAAATGTCTGAAAAAGGAATAATGTAAATTTTCTGGACCTACAGAAGTATTACCGGCTGAAGAAATTGCAGTATCTAGTTCTGAAACTTGAAATGGGATATTGTATGTTTCAGTGTTGTCCGAATCGAATTGTGCCAAATCGGTGTGAAATGTGTGTTGTGCATTTTGGAGAAATTCCGGTCTGTAGTTGTTGTCAGAGCTATTGTGAGCCACGGTGTCCGCTATTGTATTTATTATTGTTTGTGGGTCTGTAATTGTGGTGTTTTGAATTTTGAGTGCCGGGAGTGATTTAAATGGAGTGCGTCCTGATAAGCGGCGAATTAACTGCCATATTTTGCTTAAAGGTGTTCGAGAGGTGATTTGTTGTAGATAAAGTGACCATGAACTGCGACGAGCTTCGCGAATGATGCGGCGTGTCTTCGCACGTTCATAATTACGGCTGACTAAATTTTGTTGGTCGGGATGACGTAAATATTTTCTAAATGCTCTCTTTCTTGCGGCTATTGCTCGGGAAACTTCTATCGACCACCAGGGGACTGGTGTTCTTTTTGTGAAAGGTTTTGTTAGTGGAATGGCGGTGGAAGCTGCTTCGAGAAGTGTTTTGGTAACTTGGTTGATGTTTTCGACGGGAGAAATGTTGGGGTTGTATTAAATATGTGAAAGTTCCTGAAAAGTTGTCCAATCGGCCTTCGATATTTTCCAGCGAGGGACAAAACTTGGTGTCGTATCTGCCGCAGTTGAAAATGTGGGTGTTAATTTAATGGGGTAATGATCGCTGGCATGAATATCAGTGTCTATGGTCCAATCATAATAATTGGCCAGAGTCGGAGAGCATATTGATAAATCAAGAGCTGTTTCTGTATTATGTCCAAGGTGAAAAAAGGTTGGTTCTCCGGTGTTCAGTAATACTAAATTATGTCGGTCTAAAATTTGTTCAATGATGCGGCCGCGAGTGTCTGGAAGTGTGCGTGTTCTATCCCACGCTGGGCTATGGGCATTAAAATCGCCGAGTAATATGAAAGGATTCTTGAATTGTGTTATCAGGTTGTCTAATTGTATCAAAATGTTTGTGTTATCTGTTTGTGGTGGAATATAAATGGAACATACATCCACATTCCTACCATACAAACGCAAAGTACAAGCTACGGCTTGCAAAGGTGAATTCAGTGTAATTTGTGTATGTGTAAAATCATTGTTGATGTACAGTGCTGTACCGCCACTGCGATGTGATCCACAGACCTCATCGTGACGGTACAGTGAGTAATTTGAAAGATTGAAATTATATGTATCTGTGGGTAAGAACCAGGTTTCCTGAAGAGCGATGAGAATAGGTGTGATAATACTAAAGAAAGCTTTCATTTCGGCCCATTTGGATAATAAACTATGACAATTCCATTGTAAAAATACAGACATTGGGAGAAATATTATTGTTTGTGTGCACCTTTCGGTGCGGGCCTCATCCATGCGTGGAGGTCAGGCGGGCGTGTTGTTTGATGTCGGACGGCCGCACTCGAGCCGTCCGGTTGGTCGGTGACCTTGGCGGCCGACTCTCGGCCGCGCACCACTGCCGCTGGGGATGACCGCCGGCTGGGAGCCGGTCGGGTCACGTGGTCGCCGGCCTGCACCGGTCGGCGAGCCACGGAAGTGGCTCGCATCTCCCCGGCAGCCGAATGGCTGCGGGGTCTGGAATTCCTTGTGGAATTTGTTGGCGTTTGTTTGGTCGGAATGGTCTGTGTGTTGGGAGCCGGGGTGGTTTGTGTCGGAGTGGTCTGGGTGATGGGAGCCAGGGTGGGTGGTGTCGGTGTGGTCAGTGTAGTAAGTTTTTTAAGTGGAGCTAAACCTGAAATAATATCTGTTTGCATCGAGATCGAAGTAGTGGTGACGCGACGTGTGGAGGGAGCAACGGTGGCCGCCTGAGCGTACGTTTTCGCGGATGGGAAGGTGGCCTCGACAGACCGTCGGGCCTGGGGGTATGACACCACGGTCGTGGTCTTCACAGCGCATACCCCCTTCTCCTTGCGCCAAACTGGGCATTGATTGGAAGTGGTGAGGTGATCGGATGTGTTGCAGCTGAGGCAGTGGGCAGGCTTGGAGCAGGTGGAGTCAGGATGAGGTGTTTCTCCGCATTTGGGGCACCGGGCGGACTGGCGACAAGTTTTACTGCTATGGCCGAAGCACTGACAGTTAAAACAGCGGAGAGGATTAGGAATAAAGACACGGACTTGGAAACGTAGGTATCCGGCGACTAGGGTCTTGGGAAGATTGGTAGAATTGAAGGTAAGGACAAGGAGGCTCGTATCACGTTTCTGACCGTCTTTAAAGGAGGTGATTCGATGGACGTGGGTCACCCCCTCCGGCCTGAGCTCCGTCTGGATTTCCGCTTCAGTCATGAAGCGGAGCTCCGGCGCGAAGACGGTGCCCTTGGTGGTGTTGCGGTTGGAATGGAGAGTGATGGTGACGGATTTTCCACAAAATGTGGTGTTGCGGAGGAGGGCTGTGGCTTGGGCTCGGGATTGGGTTTTTTAATGACCAAGGTTCCGTTGGCAGGGGCTTCAATGTCGGGATTGGCTAGGGAGCAGATGGCAAGGAGTTGTTCAGTCGGCCAGAAAACGTTGATACGGCGGAAGGAAACGGATTCCTCGACAGGCTTGACTACAACGTAAGAGCCAGCACTGTCGAGGTAGGGTTCAATGGGCTGGATGGGTTCAGGTTGGGAGGGCGTGGTCTGGTTCGAGCGTGGGTCAGCGGCGTGAAGAGTGATGGTCTGGTCTGGATTCTGAGGCGAGGTAGAGGTCTTGGGACGAGCAGGGTTCGGCGAGGTGCAAAGGGCGTCCATGGCGTCATCAAGGGGAATTGTCCGGCGCGGTTCATCAATGGTCGAATTCAGTGAGGGAACATCAGAGGCCAAGTCCGTGTTCGTGCGATGGTCGTCGGGTGTGGTCAGCGGAGGAAATTCAGAATCAGAGTCCTGTGGCGAGCTGGGGTCGGTGCCTTTCTTCCTCTTTTTCCCCATCACGGGGAAAAACACCCTACCAAACGAAATATAAATAAACACACAGAACAAAGGGAACGAAAATACGACGATGGCGAAAACGGGTGGGGTGACGGGTGTCACCCCACTAGAAAGAAATGAGAAAAGAGCGACGGGTGTCGCCCCACGAAAATGAAAAATAGGAAACTGCAATAACAAGCAGTGAGAAAGCGGCGGAGTAATCAGCCGGCTCTGGACCAACCTATAGACGAGTTGAAGGTGCAGAGTGGTCTAGAAGTTGGTGGTGAAGAGTAGCAAGAAGTCTGAAGTGAAGATGGTGAGTTGATGGCAGGCTGGTCTTGCGAGATACGTCCACTACAGCACTAAACACCACGAACAACGAGCGACGACTTGATGGCGCGAGAGTCAACCGGCAACTGTGTGTCTGTGTGTGTGTGTATAAATCAATAGGTTTCTCACTGTTAAAAGCTCTCCGATTGGCTGCCAATCTCTTCGATTGGCTGCCAATGCAAGCATCCCTTCTGCGAAAGCGGCACTAGCGAAGGTGGCGAAGGTGGCGACTGCAGTGGCAGTGCCAATAGCAACGACGGAAAAGAAGATGGAAAAACGAGCGGGAAGAACAGAAAGGAGCACTGGAAACAACAGAGCAGCAATTTCCGCAGCATACACTTAAGGTGTCTCCAGCCGCGTAGTAGCAATGGCTTGCACCTATCCAAGCTCAATTCAGGGTGATAAGAGTCGGAAGAAGCGGAAGGGAACTCTAACATGACTTAGATACTTGTTATATGTTGACAATTACTTCAGTGTGCTTTTGGCATGGCAGTTCAGTATGGCAGTAATGACTTGGACGTTGTAATGAGCTTCAGTGTGAAGTTAGCATTCATGTCAATAGATGGCGCCATCGGCATGAGACTCGAGCGCTATGAAATAGCCTTGCTCGAGCGCATGGACTTGAAGAACGAGGGCCAGTTAGTGATGGAAATCGATGAAAATGACATCAGTGAATTCAGAACATAAGAGTCTGTGATGCAGATGCCTGTGCATAAACTAGAGCTACGCGCTTTCAGTGCGGTGAAGAAGTCGAAGCTAATTAAAGTTCACGATTTGTTTGTAGGAACGGTGCGGTAAGGCATCATTCTGTTGCGATCATGGATGGAAATCCCGGGTGGGTCGGGTCTGGACCCCCTGATTTGGTACGCTGCTGATGTTGATTTATTTTTCCGATTCAATCTGAAAACAAGCCTTCAAAATAAGGACTTGGAGAGATTTCCGGTCGGGGCTTCGTGAGAGATTTCCAGTCCTGACTGCGGCCAATTTTCACACATTTTATGTCTAACCGTATTGGCACAATTTGACACTTACGAACTCGGAATTTCATAAAATATGACCAACCCTAAGGTTATTATATTGTGGTTGTTCATAGTTGCATATACATTGGGGTTATTGTCATTATAATGGCTGTCAATCTCTATATCTCTCTCCTTCTCCCTCTCCCTCCCCCCCCACGCTCTCTCTCTCTCTCTCTCTCTCTCTCTTTCTCTCTCTCTCTCTCTCTCTCTCTCTCTCTCTCTCTCTCTCTCTGTCTCTCTCTCTCTCTCTCTCTCTCTCTCTCTCTCTCTCTCTCTCTCTCTCTCTCTCTCTCTTCTCTCTTTTTTTTTTTTTCTTTTCTTCTTTCTCTCTCTCTCTCTCTCTCTTTTCTCTCTCTCTCTCTCTCTCTCTCTCTCTCTCTCTCTCTCTCTCTCTCTCTCTCTCTCTCTCTCTCTCTCTCTCTCTCTCTCTCTCTCTCTCTCTCTCTCTCTCTCTCTCTCTCTCTCTCTGCCCACACTTTCTCCGGAATCCAGGAAGGAAGGAAGGAGCTTCCCGTCCTAGTGAACGACACATGGTTCCCCAGTATCCTTGAATCCTTCCTTGAGATCGGCTCACTTCTCAGCACGATACCGCTCACGGTAACACTTCACATAGGATTGGCTGATGTTCAACTCCGCGGGATCATGGCCTAAGCTCGTGGCCACCTTTGTCAGGACGTAGGAAGCTATCCTGTCGCTCATCTTGGTGCGGTCTAGGGCCGCTTTAAGTCCAGGGGTCCACACGTTCTGCATCTGAATCCGTTTCCTCTTCGGGGGACTCGCATCACCCCCGACTGCTCCCTCCTCAACCACGGACCCATCAGAGTCGGAGGAGACAGAAGAAGATGACGACAAATCACCCTAGCTGCATGAAGCTTCCTGCTCCATCCGCGTCCTCTCAATTTCCTTTGCTTCCGCTTCCTTCTTCTGGGCCGCTTTCTCCTTCCGCGCCAACACAAGGTCCACCGACCCCTCCGCCCGAGCTGCCGCTGGGCAAGAAGGAAGTCTCGGTCCTCCAGGTTCTTGAAGAGTTTCAAGGCGTCTGCATGAGCCACATCGAACAGGTTGCCCATGCCCGTCTTGAACCTCTCCTCGTTGGTCCTCTGCGTCTGTTTGCCGTCCCTGATTCTTCTTCAGGCCCTTCCAGTGCTCAAAAATGGCCAGAACCTTAGCCAGGATCTTGTCCTGTCGTTGTGTAGGGATCCTCGCCTGGTCCCAGAACCCAAGGACCTCCCCCACCAGCACTTTGGCGCTCTCAGCCCTCTCCTTCTTGGGGTTGAGGTGATGGTGGAGGAAAACGCTGAGCACTTGGTCAGAGGAGGGGAGTTTGTTCCTCCGGATGGCGTCCTCCGAGCCAAGTAGATAAAAGCCACAGATTTTCGACATCTGTGTAAGAGAAAGAAAATGCTCGACGTCAGGACTATGCTCTCCTCAACATCCCAGAACCAAGACATATTGTATGACACTCAGAAACAGGCTAGCAGAAACTTCAGACGCATTGCGCCACCAGTAAATATTGCACGAATATGCTGAAAAAAACCTTTTTTTCTCAGCAAGAGGTAAAGAAAGAAAGGTGGGGAGCAAATGAATTCGAAAGTTCACCTTTTTGGACCACCTATATTCTAATATATATATCTATAAATATATATATATATATATATATATATATATATATATATATATATATATATATATATACGTGTGCATCTATGTACGTATGTATGTATGTTTGTGTATGCACAAACATGACAAGAATATGACCAGCTAGAGATGGCTCTAAAATTAGCAACCATCCTCCCCACTGTGAAGCTTGTGAGCAAGATCAAACATAATACTCCAGAGCACGATAGAATATCATCGAGCGATCGACGAGCGTTTCCATCATTCAGCGTCCCGATAAAACACCTCCGAAAGAAAACAGAGGCAGAGACAGATACAGAGACAGAGACAGAGACAGAGACAGAGACAGAGACAGAGACAGATACAGAGACAGAGACAGAGACAGAGGAAGAGACAGAGACAGAGACCAGGACGAGGAAGAGACCGAGACTTGTACACCTTGTCTTCGTGAGAGTTCTCCAGCCTTGACAGAGACAGACACAGAGAAAAGAATGAGACGAGATGGGAGGAGATGAAGTGAAGTCAGATGAGCTGAGCCGAGGAAGGGTGACGATGGCCGGAAGTCTCCGCAGCCGATGGCGAAGTATTTCTTGAGTGGCGACAGTGGCTCTGCAGCTTGTACAACAGTGTGGTTTTACGCGAATGCGGCGCGACAGGCCCCGTTTCTGGTGCTGGTTGCGCATCACAACGATGTGCTCATACATCGAACACGTCACCGGATGAGCACGTGCAACAACTGCTGCTTCAACGCACGACCACGCCGCCACACAGTTAAACCGTCACATTGTTGGCAGTTGTTGTCACAACAACACTGCCACAACCCGGTACGATTAATGCATATGTTAATGCAGCGAGAGTTACTGTCCAGCTTTAGCTTGGGCGTGCTCATTGTTTATGCCGTGTCGCTCTCAGAGAATGAACGACCTGCTTTACAGGAGTGTGTAGATGTCAGGTGTCAGGTGTTTGCAGCCTAAGTTAACACATGTGTGGTTTTAATCATCCGATGCGTGCTTGGGTAGCGGAGACCCAAACAGACCTGCTTCCGTCTAACTCTGCTTGTTGTTGAGATCGCGTACTGTTTGCCAATCCACGGCTTGCGGTGTGCATTGGTGTTTTATTCTTGTCATGTGCGTCATATATTCCGCAAGACTGATGTCGCGTTCGCCACCATGACCTTGACCCACCCGGGCCCCAACCCGGATGTAAACTGTACAACAAACAACCTGTGCTGCGTACGAGGCGCTTCTTGCTTTGGTGCGCCACGCCGCTCCATACACAGCCATGCGTTGGCAGAGGCAGGTCGGCAGCAAAGCAATCGAGATGTGCAGCCTGAGCTCATCATGCGTTCGCACGCTGGTGTGGAAGCCCGGAGAGTATTCTGCTGCTTATGCTCTACACAACCCGCGATTCCACCAGATATGATGCTCATGTCCTGCTTAGCTTCCTCCGAAGCACGAACAAGAAGACCAATGAATGGAGGAGGTAAAGGTGAAATAAGTTGGTCGATGTTTTCCGGTTCATCTGAACCGACTCTATGGACCAATTTCGCGCTATACGAAGGTCGAATTTATGCTTCTTCATGTTGGTAGTTGACACTTTTGCCCTCATATAAAGTGGGAACTTCACTAGTAGTGCATCACGTCTACAGCATAAACATTTTTCCTGTGGGAAGAAAAAGTAAATAGTTAGAGAAGAGCATAAAAGCGAAACCTTGCATGCTGCGCGTTTTGCTTTCAACATACGGCAGTGTTCACACTACTGGATTAAGCTTTTCTCTTGTCGCTGGATTAAGCCGGATTAAGCTTCTCTCTTGTCGCTGGATTAACCCGGATTAAGCTCCTCTCTTCCGGGACGTGTCGGTGTAATCGAAACCTAGACACAAATCATGTCACTCATCAATCATTGTTGTAATGCTGCAAGAAAGTGCAGCAGTTGATTCAGTGAAATCATGTAAGTATGCTAAAATAGTCAGCATGCTGCTACCAGACACATCCCTGGATTTTATAAATATGTCGCAGGCCATGGTTGATCTTTCTTAAAACTTCCCTGGTTTCACGGATGCTGTTTTCAGCAGACTGGTATGTACCTATGCAGTTTCTAATATTGAATGTATCCGATCGTAGCTTCGGATCTCAATCTTGCATTCTAGAATATCCTTCCATGGTCTCGGACTCTACTTTGGCGGAAGGTCGAGATCGCTAAGCATATGTAATTATGAGCAAGAGTCTAATTTTCCCATACTTACATTGGATTATGACAGATTCGTAGGCTGAACCATTCGTCATTCCTACATCGATGTGCAAAACCAGATGAAATTCATAACAATCGACATCGATGGTGCAAATTCCAATTGCAATAAACAACTCAGGGCCTTGGGATAACTTCGTTGAGACCTCAAATTCAAAGGAAAAGCCGTACATTAGGTGAGCGCAAATTATTCAGGTAACTTCAGGCTACTTCAGGCGGAGTAGCCACCGCCTTCACTTTTGGATGATTGCATATTATGATGAATTATTTTGGCGTTCAATTATACTAGATGCGTCCACTGTATTGAACGCCTTAGAGCATTTTTTTTAGCTTGGCATTACCACGCGTGTTCACTGCCTGAACGTTTCCTCAGTTGTTTAACGTCACTACCGCTCGTGTTCGGATTCATGTTTTATACCTGTCAGGTATGTGCATTTTTTTCGTCATTCATAGCATCACATTTCACGTCTTTTTCACCAAGCGGAAGAGCGAAGCCAGAAGTGCACTTCAGTGTATATGGTACATAATTTCATCGGAACGGCCAGGTCAAACCCGACCTGATCATACCGTCAAACTTTTGAAACCGTAATAGATCGTTTTAGCTCCAACGATTCACGCTATAAATTCTTCATTCAGGGTAATTTGTGCTATTATAATGATAATTTCCATACGATTTATACCGGTGTTGTTAATGTGCTCCTGATCTTCGTGTAAGAGAAGAGGCTTAGGACAGCAGTTTCGTCCACGGGCAACTATTAACAGCATTTCACGTTGTGATACAGTATTTCAAGTTCTGATTTTCTCATCCAGGGCCACACATGCTCTGTTCAGGTTGACATTTACCAACTATCGTCGCCATTGAGGTGCTCTTAAAGTATGGCTAAAGAAAGGGTTTTGCTGCGGCACTTGCGCGCCCACAGCTCACCACGCACCCCTCACCGAAGGGTTTTGCTGTGGCACCTCCGCGCCCACAGCTCACCACGCACCCCTCACCGAAGCCGGCACTCGCCATCCGTCCCAGGTGGCAGAGAGGTGAAGTGCTCGCTTTGTGTACTAGTGTCGCGAGGTCAGTCCCAGAGAGGAAAGTTTCCTATTTCTGCATTTTGTAGTACAATTTGGTGAATTCGCCGCATCCGCAATCACTTCAGCCCTGCACCCAAGCTTGCAGGAGCTGTATAAACACTCCGGGTAACGCCTACGAGGATAACTGACACCCGCGCAGATTCATCTCCTCCCGCGCCTCTAGCAGATGCCCTCGCTCATATAGCCACCTTACATTGGTCAGCTGTACACAGACCATGCCATCCCAGGTGAGGCAGATGGTGTCATGGCCGCCCAGACTCGACCACCACCCGACCAGACGACAGCCAATGCTGAATCACAGCCGGCCGGCGCAGTTTCTGCATTGTCCTTGGGCGGTAATGACCGGGGCCCCTGGGACCATGGCCGGTGACTGGTGCAGACACCGCGGAAGTGATCGCGTCCATGTGCAGTGCGCTTCACCACGTGCATCAGTCTGATCATGGATCCAAACTATCAATTAATCAAGGCGTTTGCGGCTGGCGGCGCTTCGCCAATGCTTGGCTGAAATGCAATGGCACAGCCGTATCTAGATCTTATAAGCTAGGCGTAAATATGATTGCCACTGAAAAAAAATGGTTTGGTTTCCTCGCAAGCTGATTAACCTTGATTTGAGCGTGCTTAGGCGAGCCTCACTCACATTATTTCACTAGACGTAGAGACTGTACTTGGCTGCTGAAGGAGGTCACACAATGTGTGCTACTGCGGAGGCACACGAGCTCTGCCATGGGACGGGTAAGCTGTCCATTTGGGGGTACGCCATTTTACTGGGTTCACTCTTTCCATGCCCTGCCCAAGGGGTACTTTAGATATGTTTTCAGTGTAATCCTGGCGGCAGACATCGTGCGCTTGGGCGTAGGCATATGAGAGGGAGATTCCTGCCAGCCTCGGATAATGGCGTACTATTAGCCCCGCAGTCGGAAAATGTCATCGTTCTCTACGCATTCACTTATTGACCGTCGCATTGCTTGCAACAATGGTCTGCCGTTGAAAGAGCAGTGATACGAACATCAACTCTGGTGGGAAATAATGCAATGCCAGACTTCATGCCTGTCGAAGGCAACAAAAAGGAGAAGAAAACCGATTGTGAAAACGAGACTGATGATGATTGCCCATGACAACCAACTTAATATCCATGTGTGGAAAGGTGCTTCGATAAGCGAGAGTGATTGCTTGAATGCAATGCAATATTTATCTATATAATCAGTACAGCATCACTTTCACGGCACCATCGCCGTTGCAGTCAGAAACGACTGCAACGAGACGAAAGGGCGCGTGCAGTTCAGCGGCTGAGCTGGGCGTCTGGGAAGCCAGAGGTTCGGGGTTCGATTCCCGGCGGTGCTCGCAGTTCCTGCGAAGGTGAGGGGCAGGCGAGGCTATTTGGCCTCAGCTGCTTTGTGCACCGTAGAGTCATCAATAACACCAGCAGCAACGACACGCAGTGAAGCCGGGTGGCGTTGCAGGTACAGAAGCTAATACAAAGCAGTTCAATCATTTTCCTACATCGTGCATACGCCCTGACCCCAGGATAACTGACCATCGGAACTGAGCATCGCTGAAATTAATTAAAGTCCAGTATGCAAAATGTGGACATCTGAATTATTATGGGTAATACTCACACCGCACCAATAAAGCATGAGTAGAATTCCGGAACGTGTTGGTACCGACTCTGCACATGCGGTCTTGGGACGTGACTGATGAGTGTTTAGCTGGCGGACTTCAGTTGCGTGACTGATGAGTGTTTAGCTGGCGGACTTCAGTGGCGTGACTGATGAGTGTCCGGCTGGCGGATTTCACTGGCGTGACTGATGAGTGTATGGCTGGCGGACTTCAGTGGCGTGACTGATGAGTGTCTGGCTGGCGGACTTCAGTTGCGTGACTAATGAGTGTCCGGCTGGCGGACTTCACTGGCGTGACTGATGAGTGTATGGCTGGTGGACTTCAGTGGCGTGACTGATGAGTATATGGCTGGCGGACTTCACTGGCGTGACTGATGAGTGTTTAGCTGGCGGACTTCAGTGGCGTGACTGATGAGTATATGGCTGGTGGACTTCACTGGCGTGACTGATGAGTGTTTAGCTGGCGGAATTCAGTGGCGTGACTGATGAGTATATGGCTGGTGGACTTCAGTGGCGTGACTGATGAGTGTATGGCTGGCGGACTTCAGTGGCGTGACTGATGAGTGTCTGGCTGGCGGACTTCAGTGGCGTGACTGATGAGTGTCTGGCTGGCGGACTTCAGTGGCGTGACTAATGAGTGTATGGCTGGCGGACTTCAGTGGCGTGACTGATGAGTATATGGCTGGCGGACTTCAGTGGCGTGACTGATGAGTATATGGCTGGTGGACTTCAGTGGCGTGACTGATGAGTGTTTAGCTGGCGGACTTCAGTGGCGTGACTGATGAGTATATGGCTGGTGGACTTCACTGGCGTGACTGATGAGTGTATGGCTGGTGGACTTCAGTGGCGTGACTGATGAGTATATGGCTGGCGGACTTCACTGGCGTGACTGATGAGTGTTTAGCTGGCGGACTTCAGTGGCGTGACTGATGAGTATATGGCTGGTGGACTTCACTGGCGTGACTGATGAGTGTTTAGCTGGCGGACTTCAGTGGCGTGACTGATGAGTATATGGCTGGTGGACTTCACTGGCGTGACTGATGAGTGTTTAGCTGGCGGACTTCAGTGGCGTGAATGATGAGTATATGGCTGGTGGACTTCAGTGGCGTGACTGATGAGTATATGGCTGGCGGACTTCACTGGCGTGACTGATGAGTGTTTAGCTGGCGGACTTCAGTGGCGTGACTGATGAGTATATGGCTGGTGGACTTCAGTGGCGTGACTGATGAGTGTATGGCTGGCGGACTTCAGTGGCGTGACTGATGAGTATATGGCTGGCGGACTTCAGTGGCGTGACTGATGAGTATATGGCTGGTGGACTTCAGTGGCGTGACTGATGAGTGTTTAGCTGGCGGACTTCAGTGGCGTGACTGATGAGTGTCTGGCTGGCGGACTTCACTGACGTGACTGATGAGTGTCTGGCTGGCGGACTTCAGTTGCGTGACTGATGAGTGTCTGGCTGGCGGACTTCAGTGGCGTGACTGATGAGTGTCTGGCTGGCGGACTTCAGTGGCGTGACTGATGAGTGTTTAGCTGGCGGACTTCAGTGGCGTGACTGATGAGTGTCTGGCTGGCGGACTTCAGTGGCGTGACTGATGAGTGTTTAGCTGGCGGACTTCAGTGGCGTGACTGATGAGTGTTTAGCTGGCGGACTTCAGTGGCGTGACTGATGAGTGTCTGGCTGGCGGACTTCAGTGGCGTGACTGATGAGTGTTTAGCTGGCGGACTTCAGTGGCGTGACTGATGAGTGTTTAGCTGGCGGACTTCACTGGCGTGACTGATGAGTGTTTAGCTGGCGGACTTCAGTGGCGTGACTGATGAGTGTTTAGCTGGCGGACTTCAGTGGCGTGACTGATGAGTGTCTGGCTGGCGGACTTCAGTGGCGTGACTGATGAGTGTCTGGCTGGCGGACTTCAGTGGCGTGACTGATGAGTGTCTGGCTGGCGGACTTCAGTGGCGTGACTGATGAGTGTCTGGCTGGCGGACTTCAGTGGCGTGACTGATGAGTGTCTGGCTGGCGGACTTCACTGACGTGACTGATGAGTGTCTGGCTGGCGGACTTCAGTGGCGTGACTGATGACTGTCTGGCTGGCGGACTTCAGTGGCGTGACTGATGAGTGTCTGGCTGGCGGACTTCAGTGGCGTGACTGATGAGTGTCTGGCTGGCGGACTTCAGTGGCGTGACTGATGAGTGTCTGGCTGGCGGACTTCACTGACGTGACTGATGAGTGTCTGGCTGGCGGACTTCAGTGGCGTGACTGATGACTGTCTGGCTGGCGGACTTCAGTGGCGTGACTGATGAGTGTCTGGCTGGCGGACTTCAGTGGCGTGACTGATGAGTGTCTGGCTGGCGGACTTCAGTGGCGTGACTGATGAGTGTCTGGCTGGCGGACTTCACTGACGTGACTGATGAGTGTCTGGCTGGCGGACTTCAGTGGCGTGACTGATGAGTGTCTGG
Source organism: Ashinkailepas kermadecensis (assembly GCA_034440615.1). Classification (NCBI taxonomy): domain Eukaryota; kingdom Metazoa; phylum Arthropoda; class Thecostraca; family Neolepadidae; genus Ashinkailepas; species Ashinkailepas kermadecensis. The sequence goes on from JAOTOM010003469.1 coordinate 34,856, forward strand.
CTGGCGGACTTCAGTGGCGTGACTGATGAGTGTATGGCTGGCGGACTTAAGTGGCGTGACTGATTTAATGTAACTATATTTATTTAATTAATTCATTTTAAAATGTATTATTATTTTTTTATTCCAAATTAATCTGTCGAATGTGGTCAAACTCGGATTCCCAAGTGCATAGACAGTGGAGGTGACCACCTCGACTGCATCGACCACCGCGGTTGGAAGCATGCATTGCCGTCGTCCTGCCTGTGCCGGATATAATGCAACAGATGCGCACCAGGACGGAAGCACACACACACACACAGCGGACGGCCCTGTCCACCGTGGACTCGAACGGTCATGGAGTGCATGCCTTTTCTGCTGACGCTCCCGCTACTAAGACATCCATAACAAAACATCAACTGTCTATAAATGCTGGATCAATTATGATGTTTTCTTCGTCCGCTGATCAGTGTGACTTCTTAGTCGGGTCGGTCAGCCTGTGTCGGTCAGGTCAGACTGTGATGTTCAGACATGGTCGGTCAGCCGGTACGACTGTGATGTGTCTGACATCAGCACTAGCCAGAGTTGAGTGGCATCGTTTTGTCAGACCTGAAAATCGCCAAGCTTGGCCGAACCCTGCTAGCTATTGCCTGGCTGGCTGCCTTCCCTGTCCAAGCCATCACAAAGGATCTGGAGATTCCAGTGCTGGCCTGTTTGTCAAAATGGTCGCCTGTCTTTGCTGCAGGAACAGCGACCCAGCTTGTGAGGGCCGCACACGAGTGTACATGTCAACTCTGTACATATCAACTCTCGCCCGTGCAGCGGGCAGAATGGAGGGCGTGCCGCTTCACTGATATTTCTTGCGTCTACGGAAAACGGCACACGGGGAAAATACTGCCCCTTGCCGAGAGACCTCCCGAATCCTTGGAGCCATCTCGCGCAAACGTCATGCATCCTCTCACAATTGAATAGCGGATCCTTTTCTGATAAAATATATATTGGATGATCATGAGCTGATGCGATAGACATGATCAAAATCAGGTCATCAGCTTCGAAGTATCGTATTTGGTGGTGATCGTACAATGGCTATCACAAATTCGGTTTGTAGGTACGCAAGACATCCTATATGAGTGCATACGTATTTGTATTAACGGTGGAGCGGATGCTTCTCCTCAGCGATCCTCAGTGACAGCTCACCAGTCCGCCAGTTCTCCAGTGAGCAATTCACTACCCCGCGACACCAAGACCATTGCCGTCGCTTTTCCTCAGTGACAGCTCACCAGTCCGCCAGTTCTCCAGTGAGCAATTCACTACCCCGCGACACCAAGACCATTGCCGTCGCTTTTCCTCAGTGACAGCTCACCAGTCCGCCAGTTCTCCAGTGAGCAATTCACTACCCCGCGACACCAAGACCATTGCCGTCGCTTTTCCTCAGTGACAGCTCACCAGTCCGCCAGTTCTCCAGTGCGCAATTCGCTACCCCGCGACACCAAGACCATTGCCGTCGCTTTTCCTAACTTCGAAAAGCGTCTCGTGCCGTTATCACATGGCGATGGCCAAGCGTGCCAGCATCGCAACACGACTCCTGCGACGGCTGTTCCGATCGCTGACGTAGGTGAAGACGTAGTGCCTTGTTGTCCACCACGCAACAATGTTGAACAACATCAATGTCGTTGCAAACTAACGTGGCCGTCGCCGCCCATTTGGGATCAGGAGACGAGAAGGGTTTTGACGGATTCTGTGTTCGTCTATCCAATGCTCCAGATGTGATGTTAAACACCGCGTCTGTTCTTTTGGAGGGGAGGGGAGGGGAGGGGAGCGGTGGGGAGGGGAGGGGAGGGGAGAGGTGCGTGTTCCATCGTTCTCCGCCGTGGCAATGCCCATGCAACCTATCAGAGTCAGCTGGGAAGCTGTTGAAAATAGCGAATGATGAAAATTCCACGAGCCCAAAGAGCATAACGTTCACAATTGCACTTTTCGATAGCGAAGGCCATTGCAAGGGCTGTGAAACGCGCTCTGTTTATCCAAACTCGACTTGCTCCACGCCAGAGGCGCAGCCAAGGGGGCGGGGCCCTCAGCACCCTAAAATACACCAGATCAAACGAAAATTTTAGATTTTCTCCACGCAAGACTCTAAGTTTTCAGCGCGCTTCGCGCGTCGGAAGCTTTATCTATGTCATCGCATTTGTTTTGGCCCTTGCGAAAATCCTGACAGCGCCACTGCTCGACGCTATAACCAACAATTCCTCGAACGCCACCTCAGGCCCTTCCTCAAAACCAGCTTCGCGAACATGTTTGTGTGGCCTCCACGGATGCCAGCTGTGGCCTTCCCTGTCACTCGGGTGGCCACCGGGGGAAGTTCTCCCGCCGTGGACGGGCCCGCAACAGGCATCAAAGTGCTCGCCGAGTGCTTACTCCTCGGTCGGCGGCTGCACCGGTAAATACTCGGAAGACGTGCGTCGCCGGCACGCACAGAGACCATCGAGGTCACTTTCTGTCGTCAGCCTCGTCGCGCTATCGGCGCGTTGCCGCCCGGCAGACCCGACTGCCGGAGCTGGCGGTGCCAGCAACACCGTCTGAATCACCGGCCGCAGGTTCGCCGTGCCGCGAGACGCGTCGGCTCTGTGTCACGTGTTTACTGCAGACGCTCGCTGCGTGACTGAGTGAGTGCATTCACCGCGGTGCCAAAGGTCGCGACAGGAGCGCGCTGGTGGTCACGGTAAACACGCACCGTGGCCGGGCGGCCAGATATTGCCGCCGGCATGTTGCCGGCCGCCGGCCCGCTGCGGCTTTTTACCTTGGCATTCCTGAGGCTTGCAGTGGGCTCTCGGGAGTCGCCGGAGGTTGCAGATGTTTGGCAGTCATCTTTGTCCGAACAGCAGTCTTCCTGAGTCTGACCTCGGCTTCGAGCCAGTCTTTCTGAGGCGGCCAGTGGGCTCCTTGCCGTCTCCTGAAGCGCTTGATGGGTCCTTGACTTTTTCTGAGCTGTACGTTTGATGGTGGTGGTGGTGGATTTGTGCTTTAGGGCGCGTCGACTGCATTGGTCATTTTGGCCCATGCTGTACGATGGGTCTTTGAGTTTTCCTCAGTCGGACAACGAGCACTTGATAAAGTTTTTGCATGCGAAAGTGGATTACTGAAGGTTACTTGGCGTAACTGTGGATTCCTCAGGAGCCTCTAGATCCCGCCCTAAACCGTGGGTTTTCTTTCTCTGGAGCGCTGAGGTAGGCGCGAAGCGGACGAACGTCCGAAATATTGGAGGAGTGAGTAGGACGGCATGAGGCGGTACCAAAAAGAAGCATTGGAATTCTGAACCAAAGAAGCCAGCAGGTACTGGAAATCCTCCGCAAAAGGGACAAAATTTCACATTTGTATCCCATTAGTTGGAGTCAATATTGTCAACAATATTGCTATGAATATGCATTGCTTAAATCACACGGCAACTTGCTATCTCTGGCGAGATAACCACCTCCGAAAGATCACGCGATCAGAGACCGTTCCCGAAGTACCCAATACAGGGTACTTCAGGTACAACTTATATTTTGTATTTGTATTTGCGGATTTAGCAAACCAATTCCATAAAATGCATTAATATTTGGTTTGAGTTAGATTACAGTCAGATACAGATAACTCTACGCAAACATGAGCAAAATTGGAAGTTGTAAAAGAACAGTATACAGATAAAGCACCGGACACGTGCAGTCAATTTAAAAGACGTCGTCGCTAACCATCGCGACGAACTCGCCCTGCGTCCAAGAAGCGGAAGTGGCCGGCGGCAGTAGGTTCCAGGATGAGGCTGCCCGGGAGGAAAAAGCTTTGCTTGACATGCTGAGGCGGAAAGGCTCCAGCGCCCCAGCCACCGTCGAACGGGTGGAGCGCCGGGAGACATCCGACCGCCGCCTGAACAGAAAACGAATCGCCTCAGGGGCCCGCGGATCATTCAGGGCTCTAAACACTGCGATGTTATCGCGGTGGGTGACGAGGTCACGGACACTACGCCAACCCAGCGTTGCTACTGTCGACGAGATATGATCACGGCGGCGAGCCCCAGCGACGATCCTAGCCCCGAAATGTATCGCCTCCTGCACTCTTTCGAGGTGACATTGGGCAGCCCCGTCACAGACGGTGAGGCAGTGTAGGATATGTGGGAAGACGTGAGACTGTATCAGGAGTTTTCGTGCTTCGGGTGTGAGGTGGTGACGGTTTTGTGGAGACAGAACAAGATGGAGTTCCACTTTTTGACAACGTGGTATATGCACTCCTCCCAGGATAGGGTGCGGTCGATGATGACTCCCAGCGTCTTCACGAATGCCGAGGGGGTTAGGACGTGACTGCCAATGTTGAGTTGGTACGATGTGTTTTTTTTTAGGGATTTGGTCGTGCCGACAAGGAGTAAGGCAGTTTTAGTGGGGATCATCTTCAGGGAGTTGGATGTGAAGTGGGACTGAATAGCAAGGATGGTGTTCTCCTGCCGTGATTTCAGAACGGGTAAGTCATCAGGATGTGCAGAGTCTAGCATAGCAACTGAGTGTCATCGGCATATGACACTAGACGTCTGTATGGAAGGTACGCTGGCAAGTTATTCGTGAAGATGCTAAAAAGCAAGGGACCGACCAGGGATTCCTGAGGGACACCATAGGATAGCGGAAGGGATAAAGAGCCTCCCTCACCACCTGCCGCCAGTCAGTGAGGTAGCTATGGAACCACCTTGAGTCGACGCCATACAACTTTTGCTTTTGCAGGACACCATGGTCGACGCTGTCGAATGCTTTGCTCAGGTCCATGGAGGTGACCGAAGCGATGTGGCCAGTGTCGGTACGACTTATGATCCACTCAACAGCGTCGATCAGAGCGTCCTTCGTCGAATTTCACGGCCTGTTGGCATACTGGGAGGAGACAAGCATGTGATTAGTGACTAGATAAGAGGACAGCTGGGTACAGACTATTTTTTCACATAACTTTGGTAAGACTGGACAAATAGAGATTGGACGAAAGTTATTGACGACATCGCGAGGCCCACACTTGTGAAGTGGAACAACAGAGGCAGCTTTCCACGAGGCAGGGAACACGCAAGAGACGACATAAGTATCAATGAGGTGAAGTGGGTGAGGACCGAGAACAGGAGAACATTTGCGGAGAGCGTGCAGTGGCACGCCATCGACGCCAACCGCTCTCGACGAGGACAGGTCGCGGGTGGCTCTAAATAGTCGAGGCAGTGTCACCGGGTGCAGCCTGAGGCCGGTGGTGGTCACACAAGGAGGTCGCGGTGGTATGGGGAGGGGGGGGGGACGCCGCGGCTATCAGCCGCGAGATCAGTGCGGCAATGCGTGGGCCCACGGAGGAAAAGTAACGATTAAATTCATCCGCCACCGTCGCTACCGGGCAATTGGCGACCCCCTCCCCTCCCCCGGGCGGTCGGAGCGCAAAGTCCCGGATGGCGCTACCAGGTAATAACGACATAAAGCTTTCAATGCAGCAGATGTGACATTACTTGCAGCAAGAAACACTGAAATTGCACCGAGAGACAACTTACGAATAAACGTGGAAGGAGGGAGGAGACGGTACCTTACCAATACCGGCAGAGGATAATTCCGAGAACGTTTTCCGTTGCTAAACGGAACAAATGGTATAATGAGCCCGCAGCGCACAATTCCACTTCAGTGTTCGACAATTTATGCTGCTACTACCGACTAGATTAATTTACATATGCTTTGTCATGCAACAAACGGCACATTCTAATTATCAGACAAGCTAATCGACGTTCACACGACCTTGGCAGCACGTAGAGACGTAAGATAATTAATTAAATGCATGGGAGGCCACAAGTTAATCTATTATGCTTCCTCGTTTGGACACGAAACTATGAAATGCAGTGAGTATAAAATGAAGTGCGAAAAGAGCGCACATACAGCTTTATTGAAGAAAATAATCATACCTATGTGCACACATGACAGAATCTGGCGGATGGAACGGTTTTTAGCGCATGCAAACAGTGAAACAAGCAGCGAGGGCATAATTTTAATTTTATATCCCATTAGTCAGGGTCGATACTGTTGATAAAGCTGCTATGAATATGTATCAAACGGTATGTAGTAAACGCTGGTGATGTAAATTCACCTTCAGAATAACTACAGAATACTTAGAGGCTGTTCCGGAAGTAAGCAATGAACTATGCGGACACATAAAGTCATAAAGTGTAAAAGTCATAAAGTCATAAAGTGTTAAGGCTTAATAAGAGCCACAGGGGCCCATCTGGGTTAAGCCAATCTGGAAAAGGTACTAGAAATGTACATACTCTCACCCCAATCAATCCCTCACCTCAAGTTCCTAGGCAGCTATATATCGCAGCCTATCTAGCACCAATTCACTTGCTATTGCATAACACACTCTCATTGTGCTACCATAGACAATCTCATCAGTATCACATCCCGAAGGAAGGTGCTGAATCCACTGCTAGGTACACCCTATATAAAGTTATAAAGCGTTTAGACTTAATAAGAGACTCACTTCCTATTGCATAACACACTCAACAATTACAAACTCCTCCCATCATACCCATTGTGCTACCATAGACAATCTCATCAGTGTCACATCCCGAAGGAAGGTGCTGAATCCACTGCTAGGTACACCCTATATAAAGCTATAAAGCGTTTAGACTTAATAAGAGACTCAAGGGCCCATCCAGTTAAGTCTGCAAATGGAAGATAATATGAGCCTGGTAAAAAGACCCTCCCCAACCATCCCACATCCTGAAGAACCAGTCCTCCGATATCCCACACACCTATCAATGCCTATCTACCCTAGCTTTCCAGCCCTATTCCCCTGATCTCTCTTAACACATGTGGATTGAATGCCTTATCAATAATGTTCAAACTGCATCCATGCCTGCTTAAGGGGGTCTGTGCCGTGCACACTTACTTAACATAAATCTCACCCCATCCATTCACGTCGCCGTCACGTGGTAGCGGCCACGTGACCCGATAGCCACGTGATGCAGCGGCAGCACGGTGATAGCAGCCATGTGGCACGTGATAATGAGCCACGCGCGGTCCGCTGCGGCAGGTGGCTGCCGCCCGGTGTGGCCACGGTACGTGAATTGTCCAGCACGAATGTACGACTAATCCGCCGCTGCGAGGAAAAGAGGTGTTTTTTTTAATGTTTGTTTGTATAAATAACTGCTGAATGCTAAAGTGGAAGCGAAAAAAATGAGATTCGCTTAGACTAGGTACCACTCGAGGCGCTGGACGAGTGAGAGCATGAGACAGGCGGAAGGGTCCCTTGCCGCAAGCACAAGATCGGCCATCGTACCATTGTCGGCGGTGAATTTGTGACGGGAGGTCATCACTCCTGTATGCGTATGAAGTTTAGACGTCAATGTTAGTCTTGCAAGTTGTTGGCAGCAAGTACCACATGAGCGGTGACGCACCTTTTGTGGAAATGCAACAGATGCCACTGTGGCCGACAAGGCCACCGGTGCCAGCACCTGCTGGTGACATGTTAATCACCAGCTCTCCACCGACAACTGCGACACAGTTCAGGTGGTCAAGAGAGGGAAATCGCGGTCGGCTTCCACTAAACGGCCGGGCACTGCAGACAGCAGACGAAAGCATGCGCGGTGCTCGTGACACACGAGCTCGCACGGTAACACGGATTGTGAGGCCTTCCAACACAAACGCGTGGACCTCGAACGATACAGTGCCTGACAGCCACCCGACTTATCCCGGCTTCCGCCCGGCTTCCGCCCGGCTTCCGCCCGGCTTCCGCCCGGCTTCTGCCCGGCTTCCGTCCGGCTTCCGCCCGGCTTCCTCCCGGCTTCCGCCCGGCTTCCGCCCGGCTTCCGCCCGGCTTCCGCCCGGCTTCCGCCAGACATCCGCCCGGCTTCCGCCAGGCTTCCGCTCGACTTCCGCCCGGCTTCCGCCCGGCTTCCGCCCGGCTTCCGCCCGGCTTCCGCCCGGCTTCCGCCCGGCTTCCGCCCGGCTTCCGCCCGGCTTCTGCCCGGCTTCCGCCCGATCTCCAGCGGAATGGCTGTGGAGAGGTCGGCGGAGGAATAGGAAGCCCTGTCACCATTCGCCATAGGTCCCGTTCTCGATTATCCTCGCCCGTAGCTACCCCGTCCGGCCCCTATCCACGAGACTGATACAAGGAGACTATCTGACGCAGACGTCACATGGCCCTTCGTTACTCGTGCGCGCCAGTGTTCTACTGATAACGAATCATTAAGTCGATAAATCAGCCGTATCAGAGACTATCAGACACGGGTCCACTCATGGTGCCATTCGGTAAGAACGACCTATAACTCAGAAATGCGGTGAGTATGGTATCAACTGCATAACGAGACAACGAACTCACACAGAGATACAAACCCAACGAGAGGAGATGGGAGACGATACCTCGGTCAGGCGACATGGAATTATGACCAAATTTCACCGTTTCAAAAGTTATAGAACGGTAGAATAAGCATAATAATATGCTTATTCTACCGACATGAAATGCGTGACATTAGTAATTGTGCATATAACTCCACTTTCGTATTCCACAATTCAGAGCAATTACTACAGAGGATATTATTTTGTATATGCTTTGTCGTGCAATAAATGGCATCTACCAATAAATGGCATCTACCAATAAATGGCGTCTACCAATAAATGGCGTCTACCAATCATTGAACGGGTTAATTGACGTCCGCACGCCCTTCAATGAGCTTGAGATCTACGATAAGCAAATACCATGCACGGGGGGGGGGGACACAAGTGCCCGAATCACGCCAACTCGTCATAGCGATACAACGTTATGCAAGTCATGCTTCGTTTGGCAATACGAGGGAGAAGAAGCTTGGGCTCTTTTGCGACGCATTCAACTGCTAGGACGAAGTGCGTCGGCAACGCATGCTTTTCACAATTCACATCCAACAAGTCACACGAATGAATGATTGATTGATTGGATGGACGAATGAATGAATGAATGAATGAATGAATGAATGAATGAATGAATGATTGATTGGTTGAATGAATGAAAGAAGATTGAATGAAGAATAGATGATTGCAAGTACTTGAATCTCACATCTCACTGGAAATGAAACAAACCATTTATTTTATGGCATGTGTGCACATCTAGAAAGGGTTGCGCATGCCTAACGACGCCACATACCAAGCGCGCATTTTGCCGAAATCCTGCGCCCTAAGGAGAGACAGATCTTCTAAGACACGGCCCCACCCGCCCAGGTACGACCTGACCTCACTTGATCCCATTTTACCGACCGGGCGCCGCCCGACCATTGCGCTGTTGACATTTTTATAGCTTGTTTGATTTGTGGCTACGCTTCGTGCAGCTTCAGTGACTTGCTAGAAGTGACACGACCTGTTGCCTGACGCTCCACAGCTGCTCCCTGTCGGGTTTGCCGATCGACGGCACCGCCGCGGTGCCGTCGATCGGCACCCGTCGATGCCATCCGGGATGTCTGGGCCGGCCGCCACGCTAGCCGACGATTGACGATCGTGTGGCTCAGTTTGCCCGCTGAGCCCGCTTTGCCCGTCAACCCCTCTGGCTGACGTGATAAGCTATTTTCAGGCTTATCAGATCAGGCTTGTAGAAGGCAGAAGTGCTAGGGCGTGATGTCGAGAACCTGGTGCCTGGCATTTCAAAAAGACCTCGGACGAGAGCTCGGAATTCAAGGCCTGTGAGTATATGTGGGAGTTTATTTGAACGTAATTCCGTTCCATGCCTCATGCATGCATCTTGGGATGCGTCTTGCGTTATCCCCATGCAATGCAAACGCTATTTGTAGCGGGTTTTTAGTGCTTTAGGGACAGTCTTGGGTTCTTTTACGACGTATTCAACCGCTGGGTCATATAGCATCGCCAACCTCTTACGCCGATTGGTCGCGGGTGGACTTGACAATGCCGTTGGTTGCGAGATTCGAACCCACAATCTTGCGATCAAGAGTCCGACGCTCTTACAAACTGAGCTACCGCGGCCCACTTTTAAGGACAGTCACTCACGACGCAATGCGCTACACATATGGCACAGAAGACGTACATGCATCGGGATATGACCTGAAAGGGTTTGCACAAATTGAATTTGCGCTCCCACAATCCTGCCTCACGAACCCGAACAAGTTGAATAAACAGCCGCGGATCAACCCTCGCCCGTTCGATATTTCTGCGCCATGACTAAGCCCATCGTGTGCAGCCATCTTGATCGTCATACAATCACACCCTTGGAACTGGACGAACATCATTGGATTTATCCTTAATCCTCGTCAGCAGCAGAGGTGTAGGATGTTATATACCTGGTCCATCAAACTCAGTTAATAGCACAAAGATACTGACAGGCCTCATAGCAGTTGATAATGTCACCCAAATGCAACTACTGTGGGGGGAGGGGGATTGAGACCACTGCGCACAACGGTGACCCGCCGGAACTACTGTGGGGGGAGGGGGATTGACACCACTGCGCACAACGGTGACCCGCCGGAACTACTGTGGGGGGAGGGGGATTGACACCACTGCGCACAACGGTGACCCGCCGGAACTACTGTGGGGGAGGGGGATTGACACCACTGCGCACAACGGTGACCCGCCGGAACTACTGTGGGGGAGGGGAATTGACACCACTGCGCACAACGGTGACCCGCCGGAACTACTGTGGGGGAGGGAATTGACACCACTGCGCACAACGGTGACCCGCCGGAACTACTGTGGGGGAGGGAATTGACACCACTGCGCACAACGGTGACCCGCCGGAACTACTGTGGGGGAGGGGGATTGACACTACTGCGCACAACGGTGACCCGCCGGAACTACTGTGGGGGAGGGGGATGGACACCACTGCGCACAACGGTGACCCGCCGGAACTACTGTGGGGGAGGGGGATTGACACCACTGCGCACAACGGTGACCCGCCGGAACTACTGTGGGGGAGGGGATTGACACCACTGCGCACAACGGTGACCCGCCGGAACTACTGTGGGGGAGGGGAATTGACACCACTGCGCACAACGGTGACCCGCCGGAACTACTGTGGGGGAGGGAATTGACACCACTGCGCACAACGGTGACCCGCCGGAACTACTGTGGGGGAGGGAATTGACACCACTGCGCACAACGGTGACCCGCCGGAACTCCTGTGGGGAGGGGGATTGACACTACTGCGCACAACGGTGACCCGCCGGAACTACTGTGGGGGAGGGGGATGGACACCACTGCGCACAACGGTGACCCGCCGGAACTACTGTGGGGGAGGGGGATTGACACCACTGCGCACAACGGTGACCCGCCGGAACTACTGTGGGGGAGGGGATTGACACCACTGCGCACAACGGTGACCCGCCGGAACTACTGTGGGGGAGGGGGATGGACACCACTGCGCACAACGGTGACCCGCCGGAACTACTGTGGGGGAGGGGGATTGACACCACTGCGCACAACGGTGACCCGCCGGAACTACTGTGGGGGAGGGGATTGACACCACTGCGCACAACGGTGACCCGCCGGAACTACTGTGGGGGAGGGGGATGGACACCACTGCGCACAACGGTGACCCGCCGGAACTGCGGACGCGCCAGTTCTGAGCTCACCACGCGTCGGTCGGACAACGGCCGGTTCCGGGCTTCGCCCCCAAAATTCGTCGTATTTGCCGCCTCTAGTGTCGAGTGTCCAACGTGTGGTTGATCCCGCAGAGAAAATATACAAGCCACTCTGGTGGACTGCGGTGGTCAATGATTACGCCAGAAATACATACACAAAGGCTCTGGATGGTGTCCGTCAGACGCGATTCTAAAAATATCGCCGTACTCGCCAGCCGCCAGCTGGCTGTGTGGTGGCTATCAGCATCACAAGTGAACGATGGAGAAATTAGCGGCAAAGCAAACCACATCCACTCACCCTGCTCGACCCACACCCTATTCCAGCTACCTTTCATGGTACGCAATTGTCTCCACCTCCTCAGGTCCATAGCCCCGAACTGGCCAGGGCACGTGACAAGACGGCAAATGTACACCTCCTCGTCAACACAATCCTGCACACGTCCCTGACTCCGTCCCAAGCTCGCCATCCCGGTGGAACAGCTGCATTGACTCCGTCCCAAGCTCGCCATCCCGGTGGAACAGCTGCATTGACTCCGTCCCAAGCTCGCCATCCCGGTGGAATAGCTGCATTGACTCCGTCCCAAGCTCGCCATCCCGGTGGAATAGCTGCATTGACTCCGTCCCAAGCTCGCCATCCCGGTGAATAGCTGCATTGACTCCGTCCCAAGCTCGCCATCCCGGTGAATAGCTGCATTGACTCCGTCCCAAGCTCGCCATCCCGGTGGAATAGCTGCATTGACTCCGTTTCAAGCTCGCCATCCCGGTGGAATAGCTGCATTGTCACCGTCCCAAGCTCGCCATCCCGGTGGAATAGCTGCATTAACTCCGTCCCAAGCTCGCCATCCCGGTGAAATAGCTGTATTGACTCCGTCCCAAGCTCGCCATCCCGGTGGAACAGCTGCATTGACTCCGTACCAAGCTCGCCATCCCGGTGAAACAGCTGCATTGACTCCGTCCCAAGCTCGCCATCCCGGTGGAATAGCTGCATTGACTCCGTCCCAAGCTCGCCATCCCGGTGGAATAGCTGCATTGACTCCGTCCCAAGCCCGCCATCCCGGTGAATAGCTGCATTGTCACCGTCCCAAGCCCGCCATCCCGGTGGAATAGCTGCATTGTCACCGTCCCAAGCTCGCCATCCCGGTGGAACAGCTGCATTGTCACCGTCCCAAGCTCGCCATCCCGGTGGAATAGCTGCATTGTCACCGTCCCAAGCTCGCCATCCCGGTGGAATAGCTGCATTGTCACCGTCCCAAGCTCGCCATCCCGGTGAAATAGCTGCATTGACTCCGTCCCAAGCTCGCCATCCAGGTGGAATAGCTGCATTGACTCCGTCCCAAGCTCGCCATCCCGGTGGAATAGCTGCATTGTCACCGTCCCAAGCTCGCCATCCCGGTGGAATAGCTGCATTGACTCCGTCCCAAGCTCGCCATCCCGGTGGAATAGCTGCATTGACTCCGTCCCAAGCTCGCCATCCCGGTGGAATAGCTGCATTGTCACCGTCCCAAGCTCGCCATCCCGGTGGAATAGCTGCATTGACTCCGTCCCAAGCTCGCCATCCCGGTGGAATAGCTGCATTGACTCCGTCCCAAGCTCGCCATCCCGGTGGAATAGCTGCATTGTCACCGTCCCAAGCTCGCCATCCCGGTGGAATAGCTGCATTGTCACCGTCCCAAGCTCGCCATCCCGGTGGAATAGCTGCATTGTCACCGTCCCAAGCTCGCCATCCCGGTGGAATAGCTGCATTGTCACCGTCCCAAGCTCGCCATCCCGGTGGAATAGCTGCATTGTCACCGTCCCAAGCTCGCCATCCCGGTGAATAGCTGCATTGACTCCGTCCCAAGCTCGCCGTCCCAAGCTCGCCATCCCGGTGGAATAGCTGCATTGTCACCGTCCCAAGCTCGCCATCCCGGTGCAATAGCTGCATTGTCACCGTCCCAAGCTCGCCATCCCGGTGGAATAGCTGCATTGTCACCGTCCCAAGCTCGCCATCCCGGTGGAATAGCTGCATTGACTCCGTCCCAAGCTCGCCATCCCGGTGGAATAGCTGCATTGACTCCGTCCCAAGCTCGCCCCCGGTGGAATAGCTGCATTGTCACCGTCCCAAGCTCGCTATCCCGGTGAATAGCTGCATTGACTCCGTCCCAAGTTCGCCATCCCGGTGGAATAGCTGCATTGTCACCGTCCCAAGCTCGCCATCCCGGTGAATAGCTGCATTGTCACCGTCCCAAGCTCGCCATCCCGGTGGAACAGCTGCATTGACTCCGTCCCAAGCTCGCCATCCCGGTGGAATAGCTGCATTGACTCCGTCCCAAGCTCGCCATCCCGGTGGAACAGCTGCATTGACTCCGTCCCAAGCTCGCCATCCCGGTGAAATAGCTGCATTGACTCCGTCCCAAGCTCGCCATCCCGGTGAATAGCTGCATTGACTCCGTCCCAAGCTCGCCATCCCGGTGAAATAGCTGCATTGACTCCGTCCCAAGCTCGCCATCCCGGTGAATAGCTGCATTGTCACCGTCCCAAGCTCGCCATCCCGGTGGAATAGCTGCATTGTCACCGTCCCAAGCTCGCCATCCCGGTGGAATAGCTGCATTGTCACCGTCCCAAGCTCGCCATCCCGGTGGAACAGCTGCATTGACTCCGTCCCAAGCTCGCCGTCCCAAGCTCGCCATCCCGGTGCAATAGCTGCATTGTCACCGTCCCAAGCTCGCCATCCCGGTGGAATAGCTGCATTGACTCCGTCCCAAGCTCGCCATCCCGGTGAAATAGCTGCATTGACTCCGTCCCAAGCTCGCCATCCCGGTGAATAGCTGCATGCAATGCCGGGCGATGTCATTGTTAAGCCTTAATCGGCTGCACTTTAACCCATTGCAGTGACGCGGGAGTCCTCGCTGTGATGGCGCAGCTGCACCTTAACCCATACAATGGCGCAGGAATCCTACCTCTCGCTGTGCTGGCGTGCGTGTAAATTTGACACGCCCGCCAAGTAAATTGTGTTCTAAGCTAGGTAGTGAGATGGACTAAATGGTATGTGTGATCGGGTTGACTAGCTGACTAAGGTTCAATGCTTGAGATTTCGGAATCGATCGATGTGGGACTTGGGATAAGGGATTGATTGGGGTGAGAATATGTACATTTCTAGTACGTTTTCTAGATAGGCTTAACCCAGATGGGCCCCTGTGGCTCTTATTAAGCCTTAACACTTTATGACTTTATGACTTTATGACTTTATGATGTATTTCATCTACCTCTTGTGTTTGACCTTCCAGGTCGTGTCAAGCCGGTTAATGATGAGTTGCGTCCATCACAAAGTCTTCGCCGTAGTTTTCCGATCCTGGTCGTGAAACAAATGCGACTTCTTGCTTCAATATAGATGAAGTGCAAATTGAAGACGAAGTCGAAGACGCTGGCACGTGTCGAGATCACCGATCATGCCAAGGTGAAGTGCATGGAATCATGTGATGAACTGGTGAAGCTGACGATGTTGAAATATATCGTACTCAGTAAAATGTAATGGATGTCACCAAAGCAGAATCAAATGTTCTCTCACGTTTGTGAGATGTTTGAGAAAACCAATCTCGTGATTTTTGTTAAAATGTACCATATATAATACAAGTTTCTAACTCAAATTTCCGGAGCTTAATCATATCAGAAACGAAATCGGCGCACACAATTACTTTGGCCTAGCTACTTTTTACTTCGCAATAGTCCGAAATTTAGCCACGGAAGTGCCGGCGACACCTGTGCTATCGGGACTTTCCAGCCCATATCTCATCGACCTGATTTCTTATTAACACGCACACTGGAGGGGGGGGGGGGGACGAAATCCGCCCAGCCCTCCCGGTTTTTCGTACATAACTCCAGATTTGACCGGTCGATATACGCAATTTGTTGCGTACCTGCTTAGAAATGACCGTCGCGTGGTTTAAAGCAAGAAAAATGGAAATCTTCCGGAAATTGTTCGAGTTAGGGGCCGTTAAATTTAAAAAAATTCGTAGCGCCAGACCACAAAAATCGGCGCTGGTGCTCTTCCCGTATATCCGAAAAATGAAAGTGTTTTTGGCAATACCACTAGCGACTTGTTTGATGTGTATTGATATGCTATATAGTTTCAAAGTCATGTTAGGTCCCCGAGGTCAAGCCAGGTCAAGTTCATGACAGGTTAATAGAACCAAACTTGGTCAACTGGAATGTTGTCATGAATGCACTACTGATTGTCATTGTGTACCTAAGCGTATCCATACTTTATTCATGTACTTCACTCCTTTCTTCGCGAAGCCGATTGCGCCGAGCTGCCCGACAGAGCAGTAGGGCGGGCGGCCCGGTTCCGGTAACTGGAACAGGTAACTGACCCGATAAAGTGCTGCTATGTAGGTAACCTGAGGTCAAATGTCGGGGCTAGCATCTGCATTGCATCATTAGTAATGTCCAAAACATCATTGATGCCCATTTTGGAGCATTTAAACACAATCACAGCGATCCATAACAATGACAAGCCAAGCCACGCAAAAGAAGAAAATGTTGACAAATGTGACCTCATTTGACCTTGTAGATATTGACCTAAGGTCATGAAAATTGCACACAATAGAGTTCACTTCCGTACCCATCCACCCTGTGAATTTCGTTCTTCCAGCTTTAATAGGAGCCGAGATCTTAGTGGGGCGGAATCCGCCCCCCCCCCCCTCCAGTGCGCGTAATTTTCAGAGGCCCTCCAGGGCGCGTGTTAACTTGAAAAGTGGGACACGATCGGAAGAAATAATTGATCATTAGATTCCGTGCGCTGAAAAATGATCAGGCATAAAGTTATGTCCAGCACATTTTTTTCTTGTAAAACCTTCATTTGACTCGCTGACCCTGTACCCTGAGGTCACATTTTTGTCCTTTGTTAGTGCTTCTTCGGTCATTTGACCATACACTCATATTCAATTGTCACTGTATCTCATGCAGTTGTCGATGACAAATGTTTCAACGGACACCTAAAAATCACATTTAGAGGAGGCTATGATCTGACTTTGACCAGCCCCTGGCTCGAGACCTTAGCATACTGTACCTCCACTCTTTGATACAAGGTGCATTCATCAATGGTCGGAAGGCTTGCGAAATTTCATAGCGATGTTTCGAACGGTTTTCGATGTATTTCAGAAAAACATTAAGCATACGTGCTAAAATGAGCGCACATCGTGTACTACCTGGAGATAACGTTGTGAAGTCGTGGAGCCAGAGCATGTCAATGTCAGGTCACGACGTTGTTTCAATGTGGCTATTATGCGTACAGTCAAAAGCTACAAATGAGGGTGCAGACAAATAAGCGCACCAAATCTAAGAAGGAGAATCTAAGAAAAGTATCAGATCTGGTTGCCAGGTGGACTGGGAAGTAAACTACAAATATACATTTAGTGCATAATTATGTCGACAATTAATATTCTGAATAAATCGGAATACGTGTTGTGGACAATACTTCATATAATAGTGCTTCACGCTTTAACCCTATTTCGGCAGAGGTGGCGGCGGATTCAGTCCCCCCCCCTCTATGGTTTTTCACCTGTCGTTCCCTAACCCTTTGCGATAGGAACGTGAAACTAGGTGACTTTTCCATACTTTCCTTTTCGTACATGATCCCAAAATTTTAATTTCGTGACCATATCAGAGGCGGCTCCAGGAGCAAATAATGGGAGACACACCTGACCGATTTTTCGAAAATCTAGGAACATGCATCTGAATATTTTCATTGTTTTCCTTTTCAGGTGATAATAATTTAAACTTAACTGCTCATACCAACTTGCTTACATCCGTAAAAGCCTATTTTGAACCTAATCATGTAAGAGGCGGATCCAGAGAAAATAATGAAATCGCAACAAGTGACCGGTTTTCTCAAAGCGGTATCATTTACGTTGCCGTTGAAAAGTTTGGAGGGTGGAGCAGGATAAGCGGTAATAATGCATGACAAGCAATAGCGGAAAAAGAAATCTTACAAATGGTGCATCCAGGAGATGACGAGAAGTAGTCAGGACATACATACGTACGCTCAACGTATTTTTCAGTCAAAAACACACCTTTGAGACGAAAACGCACCCTTCAATATACTCGTGATACTCGTGATACACTGCACTCATCTACTCTCCCCTCCCCTCACCGATCCGGTCAATGAATTTTCCGTCGAATGAAAAATTCGAACCTAGATCCTCCGATAAAAATGTCCCCACATAAAAAATCCTGGATGCGGCCCTGGCCAGGATCCTGCCAAGCATGATTCCCTAGTGACGCCTCTGATCAAAAACCTCTTTATGAGCATTGACATAGTACAAGAATGACAAAACAATAGGCATTTGTGGCACTTTTGGCTGCAAAGAAGTGCTAGCAATGAACAACAGATGATATCCCCGCATTAGCTTCTTGGCTGTGACTGCTCTAGATGTGAGTGTATGGACATCACATCGGTGTTTTGGACCACTAAAGGTGAATTATACCCAACCATGCACAATTTTAGCAATGTAAAACACGAACACAGCTCTAAATTGCTTTGGCTAATTTTCCCATTGTTTCCTCCTGCCTTCGCCATTTCAAAATATTTGACATTTTGACACCCTAAAATATAAATTAGACCAGTTCGCTTTCTTTCTCTATTCGCTTTCGCTTAATTCCCTTGAGCTATTCAGTTCTCAAATCAGCCCAATAAATTCCGAGATTGAAGGAGCGGAATCCGCACCCCGTCTACAACTTCGAGTCTAACAGAGCTCTATCGTAATAAGCCCTATCGTTCAAGTTAAGTGAGGTGACCGAGACATGGCTTGAAACGTCCTGAGAGTGTCACAGGCACTTTCGAGTTTCAGATAAGAACCTTCTTTTTTAAATAAATTTAATCCGAGTTCTTGCTGGGGTGGCTTTATGAACCAGGGTCCGATTGCTAAGCAGAGCTTGTTGCGTGAACCCTGGCCCCACCACCCGATCCATGAATTCCAGTACAACGGCAGAATTTTGACTGAAAGTTTAACGTGCCGTCAATGCACCGACACGGCCGCCCGGTAGCTCGTCCCCGGCCCTATTGGGCCGGCTGCCAACTGACCCTCCCAGCCGGGGGCTAAATGCGAGCGCGCGAAGCGACTCGAACCCTGTGTCGCCAGGACAGGGGAGACCAGAGCAGGCCAGCGCTCTAACCAACTGCGCTACCAGAGCGGCTCCACCATTAGGAGGTAAAGATGTCCAAATCAGGCTTCAGAGACTGGTTCAGGTGAGTAGAAGCCATGCAATTTGGTGGACGAATCGCAGCTGTTTCGTTTTTAGCTTCATTTTCTATTTCCAAAATTTAAAAAAGGGAACGTTTTTGCATTTACACAGCCATTCAGTACCTTCTTCTGATTACAAGCTTCTTAGAAAGCTGTCAAGTTCAACAGTTCATGGCGTATTTCCTCGTACTTGGCCTTGACCTGATCCGTGACATGATCTTTGTGCGTGTCATGGTGTTGAAATAAGTCTTCAAGTTGCACATCACAGCCATAGAAGCATGAAATCACATGCATTTCACGATCAGGGTCTCAAAACTACTGAGACGGCAAGATCACTGATTGCATCCCAGACATGACCTATGCGACTCAACCTGGAATGAGGTCAAGCAAAAATATACCTAAAATGTGTCAAGCAGTACTGCAAATTCAGGGATGGAGCTATGCTACGCCGCATTACCGCATTACCGCATGTCTCTGGGTTAGTGCAACCGTTGTTTTGGGGAGAGGGAGGAGGTGGTGTATAATTGAACCCGCATCGCGCTGTGAAGAGCAGGGAATTGTACCCCACTGCGGGGGTTTATGGGTGAAACCCATTAACCCATTAGCCTTCATATGAACCCAGACTGGTACGTAAAGCCCCGTTTGCCAGAAAATCAATTTAGCTCGAGCCAGAAGAACGTCGTAGCGATTGACCCTGCTGGCGGTTAAATTGAAACTAAGTGAAAAAATACATGAACATTTCGCATTCTGTGTCTGCTTTCATCGGTATGGAGAGCGCTCTATGTTTCTGTCTCCAACGCTCGTGGTCGGGCGAACAGGATTATCGACCTCTGCAGTTCATCTTACCTCTCCGGTGATTAACCGATCAGGAAGTGGTCTCGGCTTGACTGGCTAATGAAATTCTCGGTACAAGACAGCTCGCGTGGCTTCACGGAATTCTGGATTCACCGTGGTCAGTGTAAAAAATGGCATGCTGGGTCCAGTTCTGTGGTATTCCTAGACTTCTGATTCCCGATAACAGGCAAGTTTGTGCCGTCTGCCACCCTATGTGTAGTGGCTTAAGCCTACATTGATGTGTACTAATGACGGCCATATTTAATATAGCACCACAATCAAATGGCCTGGCATTAAGGATTAACGTCGGCATTAACACGTTTCATCAATTCCGAAGGATCGGGGTTTATTACATTATAATAACCATAATCAGCTTATTTCTTCCATGCATTGCGAGCACCTTTTGAAGATATTTAATCTGAAAGCCAACTGAACGACTTTAAGTCGGACATGTCTATGCAATTAGATAGAATGAAGAATATGAGCAGATTTCCAGGACATTGTAAGTACTACTAATAAACTAACACTCGCACAGCGCCAGAATTTTCGACCCCTGGCAGTATGGGTGGGTATGAGTCAACGTGATATCTCAACTAGCTTTTGCTCTAAACTACACAGGTAGGCACGGTAAACAGCCTGTATTGCGCACCTCGATTATTGAACTTTGACGGCTACCTCAAATGTTATTGTCTACCTCTTTTAGTTGGCCTTCCAGATCAGGCCCAGTAGATCAATGTCGATGAGCAGCTGGTCACCCGGTAGTCGCCGTTGATTTCTGCCTCTGGTGGTGAAACTGATGTGATTTCGTGCTTCAATGTCGATGACACGCAAACTCAGGACTTGGTCACACCGATGTGAGAAGGTCAAATCCACAGGTCAGGCTTAGGCTATGTACCAAGAAATATGTGATGAACTGTTGAATCTGACAACTTTCGAAACAGATTGTGCACAGGAAAAGTTAATGAGTTATATCATCGCACGACAAATTGTTCTCCCTTTTAAATATTTTTGTTTAAAACAAGCAAAAAAAAACGCTGCTGCAGCTCTCCCTGGGAGCTCCCGACATCACCGGACCAGTTACCAGTCGCTGGTGCAGCTCTCCCTGGGAGCTCCGACACCACCGGACCAGCTACCAGTCGCTGGTGCAGCTCTCCCTGGGAGCTCCCGACATCACCGGACCAGTTACCAGTCGCTGGTGCAGCTCTCCCTGGGAGCTCCGACACCACCGGACCAGCTACCAGTCGCTGGTGCAGCTCTCCCTGGGAGCTCTGACACCACCGGACCAGTTACCTGTCGCTGGTGCAGCTCTCCCTGGGAGCTCTGACACCACCGGACCAGCTACCAGTCGCTGGTGCAGCTCTCCCTGGGAGCTCCGACACCACCGGAGCAGCTACCAGTCGCTGGTGCAGCTCTCCCTGGGAGCTCTGACACCACCGGACCAGCTACCAGTCGCTGGTGCAGCTCTCCCTGGGAGCTCCGACACCACCGGACCAGCTACCAGTCGCTGGTGCAGCTCTCCCTGGGAGCTCTGACACCACCGGACCAGCTACCAGTCGCTGGTGCAGCTCTCCCTGGGAGCTCCGACACCACCGGACCAGCTACCAGTCGCTGGTGCAGCTCTCCCTGGGAGCTCCGACACCACCGGAGCAGCTACCAGTCGCTGGTGCAGCTCTCCCTGGGAGCTCTGACACCACCGGACCAGCTACCAGTCGCTGGTGCAGCTCTCCCTGGGAGCTCCGACATCACCGGACCAGCTACCAGTCGCTGGTGCAGCTCTCCCTGGGAGCTCCGACATCACCGGACCAGTTACCTGTCGCTGGTGCAGCTCTCCCTGGGAGCTCTGACACCACCCGGCCAGCTACCAGTCGCTGGTGCAGCTCTCCCTGGGAGCTCCGACACCACCGGACCAGCTACCAGTCGCTGGTGCAGCTCTCCCTGGGAGCTCCGACACCACCGGACCAGCTACCAGTCGCTGGTGCAGCTCTCCCTGGGAGCTCCGACACCACCGGACCAGCTACCAGTCGCCGGTGCAGCTCTCCCTGGGAGCTCCGACACCACCGGACCAGCTACCAGTCGCTGGTGCAGCTCTCCCTGGGAGCTCTGACACCACCGGACCAGCTACCAGTCGCTGGTGCAGCTCTCCCTGGGAGCTCTGACACCACCGGACCAGCTACCAGTCGCTGGTGCAGCTCTCCCTGGGAGCTCTGACACCACCGGACCAGTTACCAGTCGCTGGTGCAGCTCTCCCTGGGAGCTCCGACATCACCGGACCAGTTACCAGTCGCTGGTGCAGCTCTCCCTGGGAGCTCCGACACCACCGGAGCAGCTACCAGTCGCCGGTGCAGCTCTCCCTGGGAGCTCCGACACCACCGGACCAGCTACCAGTCGCCGGTGCAGCTCTCCCTGGGAGCTCCGACACCACCGGAGCAGCTACCAGTCGCCGGTGCAGCTCTCCCTGGGAGCTCTGACACCACCGGACCAGCTACCAGTCGCTGGTGCAGCTCTCCCTGGGAGCTCCGACATCACCGGACCAGTTACCTGTCGCTGGTGCAGCTCTCCCTGGGAGCTCCGACACCACCGGAGCAGCTACCAGTCGCTGGTGCAGCTCTCCCTGGGAGCTCTGACACCACCCGGCCAGTTACCAGTCGCTGGTGCAGCTCTCCCTGGGAGCTCCGACATCACCGGACCAGTTACCAGTCGCTGGTGCAGCTCTCCCTGGGAGCTCCGACACCACCGGAGCAGCTACCAGTCGCCGGTGCAGCTCTCCCTGGGAGCTCTGACACCACCGGACCAGCTACCAGTCGCTGGTGCAGCTCTCCCTGGGAGCTCCGACATCACCGGACCAGTTACCTGTCGCTGGTGCAGCTCTCCCTGGGAGCTCCGACACCACCGGAGCAGCTACCAGTCGCTGGTGCAGCTCTCCCTGGGAGCTCTGACACCACCCGGCCAGTTACCAGTCGCTGGTGCAGCTCTCCCTGGGAGCTCTGACACCACCCGGCCAGTTACCAGTCGCTGGTGCAGCTCTCCCTGGGAGCTCCGACAACACCGGAGCAGCTACCAGTCGCTGGTGCAGCTCTCCCTGGGAGCTCTGACACCACCCGGCCAGTTACCAGTCGCTGGTCCAGCTCTCCCTGGGAGCTCCGACACCACCGGACCAGCTACCAGTCGCCGGTGCAGCTCTCCCTGGGAGCTCCGACACCACCGGAGCAGCTACCAGTCGCCGGTGCAGCTCTCCCTGGGAGCTCTGACACCACCGGACCAGCTACCAGTCGCTGGTGCAGCTCTCCCTGGGAGCTCTGACACCACCCGGCCAGTTACCAGTCGCTGGTGCAGCTCTCCTTGGGAGCTCCGACATCACCGGACCAGTTACCAGTCGCTGGTGCAGCTCTCCCTGGGAGGTCCGACACCAACGGAGCAGCTACCAGTCGCCGGTGCAGCTCTCCCTGGGAGCTCCGCCCCGGACCAGCTACCAGTCGCCGGTGCAGCTCTCCTGGGAGCTCCGACACCACCGGACCAGCTACCAGTCGCCGGTGCAGCTCTCCCTGGGAGCTCTGACACCACCCGGCCAGTTACCAGCGCGGTGCAGCACTGCCGAGCTCCGACCTGACGGAGTCGCTCGGTACAACCGGGGACGGATTACCTGAGACCGCGAGTGGGGAGCTGGTGCAGCTCTCCCTGGGAGCTCCGACACCACCGGAGCAGCTACCAGTCGCTGGTGCAGCTCTCCCTGGGAGCTCTGACATCACCCGGCCAGTTACCAGTCGCTGGTGTAGCACTGCCGAGCTCCGACCTGACCGGAGCAGCTACCAGTCGGTCCGTACAACCGGGGACGGAATACCTGAGACCGCGAGTGGGGAGCTGGTGCAGCTCTCCCTGGGAGCTGTCTGTCCGCCCGAAGACACCAGAACGGCAGCTTCGAACGCCGGCTTGACTGGAGGCTGTACTGTAGCGGGGCCACCTTTCCCTTTCGGAAGTGATGACTAACAGACGCGCACCTTGCAAGCTAACTACTGACACTAAACCAACAGCTGGTGGATTATCCTTTTTGCGTGGATGACTGCTGGCGACCTGGCCGGCCCGTGAGCATCTCTAGACCCCGAGCGCGCGAGGCTGCTGACGCGTGGCTTGTTGATTCGTCGGCCGCCACCGCCGGCCGATCTGTCCGGGTCAAGGCGACTCCGACCAGCAAATGAGGTCACGGTCACCGGGTCAGCATACACTGGACCAGGTTCGGCGACGCACCCTCCCCTCACACGCTGCTGCACTACGAGCAGAGGCACCCCTGGACTTGGGCTGGCGATTGTAAACACGGGGCACAGACGATAGCGTGCTGCTGTACGATGTAGAACTGCACCTTCGGGGAATTCCGAGCTCTAGTTCGCCCTCCCTCCACCTGAACGCAGATACAAACTCACTATTATTCAGAAAGGCAATGAAATCGAGGAGAGCCGACGATAAGATTGGCTTCAAGACTGTGTCAGGCCATGTTTTCATGTCAATGAAACTTCATTCCATTTATATTGTGAAGTGAGTCAGAATTGAAAGCCTGACTTTAAATGGACCGCTTCCCTTCGATGGAATGAAGGTTTTCTTGTTAGTTAATCTAGCATTGAAAATACTTTTCTTATGATCACTAGGTAAGAAAAAAGAAATTTGCTATTAACAACCGAGGACCAGGGACAATGCGTTTTTTTTTTGGGGGGGGGGGGGGTTTACTTGGTACTGGCTTTGAGCAGCCATCGTCGTTTGCTTGCCGACCACTGTCCCACCATGTTAGATTATCGTTGCACATTTGTGAAGTAGATAGGTCTGAACCATATTCTGCATCGTGCTGTAAATGCGCTTGTCGCGACGAAAACTGCGATTGATCGTCTGTTATCCCGCGACCGCCTGGGGTAGGGTCAAGTCAGTCCCACCATGCCATTTTGTCAATATTTGCCCAACGGAACACGTGCCCACAGCTACACTTAACATGCCGGTCACGTGATCAATTCCACATACCATAAGGACCAAAAATTGTCCGCGATATATCATGTTACGAAGAGATGACGTCATCAGTAAGCGTCTGCACGACTGTTTGCGCATTTCTAGTTGCAGCTGAAGCTCTGCGCAGCTGTTTGCGCTTGTATTAATAAAAACTGCGATGATCGCAGTTTTGCAGATCTTCATAACGGCATGATCAATCAAGGAACGGGTGGTTTACCGGGTTATCCACAAAGGTTATATCAGGTCAAATTATTAACGCCAACCCCACGTGATCGCACTTCGTGATTTGCACGTTGAACTTGGTTTTAAGCAAAGTAAATGACAAAATCTGGTAGTTAGACCATCATATTTCATGTCATGGGATTCCTGGTCATCATCACAATTTGGTCCTTTGGTCTAAAAGGGACAAATTGTTGGCCCTTGGCTACAATTTGGTCTAAAGGGTTGGTAGCTGAAGGCTCACCCGATCTCAGATTGACTGAAAACTAAGGAAAACGTATGACCACGTTTCTGATGTAGATAAATAAGAGCTTTCGCTCGGTGCCTGTTCAAGGCTGTCCGCAAAACAACTGTCGTTAGAGGGAATCAAAGGGAGGCCATTATAGAGCACTAGCAATACGAAACACCCTTCTGTAACAGGGGAAATAAGCCGTCGCGATTGTGCGAATGGTCCGAAAACAAGCGAAGATCTGGTATGTACTAGGTGGCAATATTTGTTGTTGTAGTAATTGCCAATGATCACTAAAGCCGTATAGTGGACGACTCGATTTTCGAGTACTTTTAGACTAACACTAGTCGATTGAGATCGTTTTCGTGAAAATAGCATTATTACGAAATTTTGGTTTATCTAGAAGACGCCCTCAACATGTTGACACGTTTTATCCTTCTACCCCTTTCAGGTGTTTTTTTTACCATCCGTCAATGACGAATACGTAACAAAAACAAAATGCCTTATTGGGCGGAACACGCATAAGACCTTGTAAGTCGCAACTTATCAGATTTGAAGAGGGTTGCATTGTTTTATTTCCTTTCAAACATTCAAATAACCTTGAAATATTTTGCAACCCATTATTGGCTGACCCAGACAGTGTCTGCAATACTTCGACTAATGCCGCGAAGTGGTCTGTGGAATTACATAGCGCAGGCCATAAATAGGCACAGTAGTAGGTCACATTTTATCCGATCGCATCTTACCTTTGTGGGGTGTACATAAATAAAAACATACATATACACACACACATGTATATGTACATATGTATATATATATATATATATATATATATATATATATATATATATATATATATATATATATATATATATATATATATATATATATATAAACTGTACACCTACATATATATATATATATATATATATATATATATATATATATATATATATATATATATATATATATATATACATATAGATATGCTTTTTATGTATGTTATTATGCTTGTTATGCATGTTTTGTATGTGTATATGTATGTTTTTCTTTTGGCACTCCAGAAGTTGGACTTCTCTTGCCTTTGCTCTTCGCCTGCTTCATACATGATTTGCCGGACAGGCTCAAGGTAAACAGCCTGATGGCCGCGAACCATGTCAAGGCATTCGGCCCGGCGGACGATCGGGGTGACGTGTTGCATCTTCAGCGTCAACCAAATTAGCTATGCGAGTGGTCAGAGAAGTGGAGTGTTAAGCTGAACACCGCAGAGCGGAAGGCGCTGACGCCGACGCTCCGTTGCCAGCCAGCACCGGCTGAGTGCAAGATCTGCGACGCAGTCATAGCACGGTGACGATCATGCGATATTTAGGCGCATGCTTAGATGACCAGCTGACCTATGGGGCTCGTGTCAGTAAGATAGTGAGCAACTCGAACAGGGGTCTATGCCCGATCCGACCTTTTCAACCGGCAGAACAGGTAGCTGTAACATCAGCGCAGCCGAAAGGCGATCGTTAGCGTGCACTCTGCGACTGCAAGACCTTTCTTAGAATGCTGCGGCGTCGAACGGGGCGGGGCGGCGCTAACGCACGTGCACCGTCCAGAGCGGGTGCAGCACATGTATTGTGGGGCTCTGTGGTCACCGCCGACTCACCGCTGCTCTCCGGGAACACGGACAGTCAGTGCGGCACTTCGTAGTGGGAACGCTTGAGTCACGACGTAGCACGACTTGATGTTTTTACGAAAAGTTCATGTCATGTCACATCTTCTGACTCGTCAAGTTCATGACTCGTCACATCTTCTGGGGTACTTCCCTGTGGCTGTCCCATGTTTCACTGGTCGCGAAAGAATGTTCTTACACCAGTTTGTAACGGAACCAACCAGGCAGGGCTCATTATTGGACCTTGTCTTCTCAGATTTAAGTGATTTAGTTCAAGACTTGACTGTAGGAGAAACCCTGGGAAGAAGTTACCATAACATAGTGAGATTCAAGGCACAGGTAGCAGGGACAATCAAGGATAATTTGGCAAAGATTCCAAATTTTAACAGGGCAGACTTTGACTGCATGGGAGAGGCTTTAAGTGCCATAAAATGGGAAGAAGAATTCTTCAATTTAAATGCCTGTGAAATGTGGGAAAAGTTCAAATCTTACTTGAGGGAAATTCAGATTAGACATGTCCCCCAAAAGCAAAGCCGCAAAAGAAGGGTAGGAAAGCCAGCATGGCTTACACCAGATGTGATGAAAGCAACTAAGGCCAAGAAAGATGCATTTAGAGTATTTAAGGAAGCTTCAAATATCGTAAATCTAAGGTCGTATCAAAAATATAGAGATGCTGTGAAGCAGAAAATCAGAGCAGCAAAGCGAGCAAAAGAATTGAATTTGGCTAGGAACTGTAATGAGGACAGTAAAAAGTTCTTTAGTTTCTACAAGCTAAGTAAAGTTTCAAGCACAATTGGTCCACTGGAAGTAAATGGGACTATATTGAGTGAGGATGGTGAGATGGTTGAGGAGCTGAGCAAGCAGTTTAAATCGGTGTTTAAAGTGGAGGATGTGACTAATCTGCCAACCGTGAACCACAGTTCAGTGACAGGTGATCACATATACGATGTTGATTTCATTGATAGTGATATTGTTTTCAATTATATCAGAAAAATAAAGCCAAACAAGGCAGCAGGACCTGATGGAATTTATGCTAGGGTATTGCGGGAAGCTGAAAAGGAAGTGGCAATTCCACTTAGTATAATATTTTGTAGATCAGTTTCACAAAATGAAATTCCAACAGATTGGAAAAGGGCAAATGTAGTTCCTATTTTGAAGAAAGTAGAAAGAGGGAAAGTTGAAAACCATAGGCCAGTAAGCCTCACATCCCTAGTCTGCAAGGTACTCGAATCAATTATCAAGGATAGAATAGTTAGTTTTCTGGAAGGAAACAGGATACTCAACATGGGTTTCGAAAAGGGCGATCGTGTCTCACAAATCTCTTGGACTTTTTGAATTTTGCTACATAACAATTTGATCAGGGAAATCAGGTTGATGTAGCATATCTTGACTTTAGTAAGGCCTTTGACAAGGTACCCCATAAACGGTTAATGATGCAGCTTCAGGTCCATGGTATTGCAGGTAGCATCCTAAAATGGATAGAGTTGTGGCTTTCAGATAGAAAGCAGAGAGTGATGCCAAATGGTACAAAGTCATCATGGCAAAATGTTCTTAGTGGAGTCCCCCAGGGGTCGGTACTGGGGCCACTATTATTCATTATATATGTGAATAGCATTGAATGTGGCCTAAGCAGTAAGGTTTTGAAATTTGCGGATGATTTGAAGATCTTTAGGGCAATAACAGGGCACAATGAGCAGGTTTTGCTGCAGAAAGACTTAGACGAGCTAGTGAAGTGGTCCGAAAAATGGCAAATGAAGTTTAATTTTGATAAGTGCAAAGTCATGCATGTAGGTAGGCAGCATATGAAGGCTCCATACTTGATGGGTGGCCAAGTACTATCTGTGACTCAGCAGGAGAAGGACTTAGGTGTTATTTTGAACACAAAATTGGGGGCATCAGAACAGACCAAAGAAGCCAGGAAGAAGGCACTAGGAATGCTTGGGGAAATACAGAGGAATGTGTCATACAAAAGTGAGGAGGTCATCAGGAAGCTTTACTGTGCATATGTCAGGCCACATTTGGAATACTGTGTCCAAGCTTGGTCCCCTAGTTATGAGAAAGATTGTTGGCTTTTAGAGAGAGTACAAAAGAGGGCAACAAAAATGGTTTATGGTATAGGCAACCTGGCATATGAGGAAAGATTGAAGAAATTGAATATGTTTTCACTTAGATATAGAAGGCTGAGAGGAGATCTCATCGAGGTTTTACAATTTGTTCATGGTCAGGAACAGGGATATCTCAGGGAAATGTTTGAATTTAACAGAAATGATGCAATCAGAGATCATCAATTCAAAATTAAAGTTAATCACAGCAGGACAAGGTTAAGACAGTCTTTCTTCACCAACAGGGTAGTAGAACACTGGAACCAGCTGCCAGGGACCATTGTCAGTAGCAACACACTGAACATCTTTAAAAACGGCATAGACAATCATTATAAGAATAGGGGGCTTGTTTTTCTGTATTCCAGGGAAATGATCGACAGGGAGGAGTTGGGAGTTGGGAGGAGTTTGAAATTGTTGAGTGTGTTATGCAATAGCAAGTGAGTCTCTTATTAAGTCTAAACGCTTTATAACTTTATATAGGGTGTACCTAGCAGTGGATTCAGCACCTTCCTTCGGGATGTGATACTGATGAGATTGTCTATGGTAGCACAATGGGTATGATGGGAGGAGTTTGTAATTGTTGAGTGTATTATGCAATAGCAAGTGAGTCTGATTAGGTGCAGTGCTGCACTGAGCATGATTATGAGTGAGAAATAGGCATAAAATAACCTTGTTCTCATGATGGGATGGGGAAGTGGATCCAAGGTCGCACTGTGTGTGTTTCGGCCGCGAGCCTTCCTCAACGGTGAACATTTTGGTGCAGGGGCCGCAGGAGCAGGCCAGGTTCGCCTCGTGGCACCGAGCCGTGGGTCGCTTTCATTTCGCATATCACGGTATCTGCATGCTCGTGAGATGCATATCACATTAACATAAACCCTTTATGTTTAAGTTAATGTGATATGTGTTTCACGAGTGTGTGGATGTTGTGATGTGTGAAGTGGGAGCGATTCATGGCTCGGTGTCGCGGGGTGGGCTTGGCTTGTTTTTGTGGCTTTTGTGCCGGGGTGTTCACTGTCGAGGCCGAGGTGTGTGCAGTGTGATTTTGGATCTATTTCTTTATCTTGGTATGAGCATGGGGTTGTTTTATGCCTATTTCTCAAGCAAGTGAGTCTCTTATTAAGTCTGAACGCTTTATGAATTTGTGTGGGGTGTGCCTAGCAGTGGATTCGGCACCTTCCTTCGGGATGTGATGCTGATGAGATTGTCCATGGTGGCACGATGGGTGTGATGGGAGGAGCTTGTGATTGTTGAGGGTGTTATGCGGTAGCAAGTGAGTGGTGCTAGATAGGCTGGGATATATATCTTCCTAGGAACTTGGGATAAGGGATTGATTGGGGTGAGAGTATGTACATTTCTAGTACCTTTTCTGGATAGGCTTAACCCAGATGGGCCCCTGTGGCTCTTATTAAGCCTTAATACTTTATGACTTTTTTATGACTTTTATGTCATGCTACATTCGGCCGGGTAAATACCATGAAGTCGAGGAAGTTCATCAGAATGCAAAGTTATGTATTAAATGTTAAGTTATGTTGTTAATGTTAATGTTAATGTTAAGTTATGTTATTAATGTTAATGTTAATGTTAAGTTATGTATTAAATGTCTTAGCTAACAACATGTATGTTGATCCCTGAAATCTCGCTGCAGCACAGCTGTTAAGTACAGCTTAACAGATGTGTTTGGATATTTGAAAGGTCCAGGTGTCCGTGGTTCGACACATTTGGCGCTAATTCACTGTCATAATGAGTTGAAGTGGTTTACTGTAGTCTTATTAGTAATTGTTGTGCTGTTTGCTTGCATTGAATTTCATCGTCAAATTTTCCCAGAATCGATGCATAATTTCTAAGTCATCTGAAAATGGAATATGCGCTTGCGGTGAAGCATGAGGGTGCGATGAATAGTGGCGTGTCATCAGCAAAAAAGTAACTTGTTGCTCATTATATTAGCCGAATCATTCGTAATTTTAATGGCAGAAGCGGCCCCAGAACTGAACCCTGCGGGCATTCGGCGTTGGTCTTAATCGGAGACGAAAAACCTTTATCTACTCTTCTAAACTGTGATTCCTCTGTTCTCTATTTAGCACGACTTAGGCCATTTTAAAGTAGTTCCGGCCATTCCACAATGTGTCACCCACTTGAAACGTAGTCCGGCGTGCCATATGTCAAAGCAGTCCGGCATGCCAAATGGCACCCAAATAGTCCGGCGGGCCATACAGTGCCAAATATCGCGAATTGTGCACATATATCACTGCAAATTCGTGATTTTGGTTCAGAGATAAATATAGATTGTGTCAGGTAAAATAATTGCAGCTGTGTTCCGTGCTTGGGAACACAGCAACTTTGTTTTTTCCGAGAGTATGTTGTGTTGGGTCACATTTGTGTGTTTTTTATACAAACTTCTGCAGTATTTGGCGAAGCATGACAATAGGCTTTTGGCGGGTGATTTCTTGGGTTTGTGCACGGAAGTTTCTTCTTAAGCATTGCCGTTATATTCGCTCTTTCCCATTCCTTGCCGAGCATACCATGCAATTATTTGCTGGCAAAAAAAACGCTTGCTATAGGTTCAAAAATTAGGATTGCGATACATTCAACTGGTCGAAGTTGCATGCTGTCGGAACCTATTGAAGTTGTATGTTGTCGGAACCTATTTATTTATGTGGTGTAAGCCAATTTTGGCAACTAAGAACTCCGGCCTGTTCCGCCGCCTCCGCCTCTATTCCTTCTATGTGTGTTGCAGCTGAGACATCTGGAAAAACTAGAGTTAGCATGCCACTGGAGGAGTGGGATTGATTAGCCAAATGCATACTTATAATTGAAGCTTTATCTGCGTCGTCCGCTATTGCGGTTCAGTCTGGGCCATCCAAAGGAGGGATGATGTGATGTTTCGCTCTCTCGAAGATTCCATTAAGAATAGTATGATGTTTTTGTGGATGACTTGTATTCTGCCAGTTTCCTGATTTAAGCATGCATATGCGTCTTTTGTTGGCAATTTGCTGAGATCCGTAACTAGATTACTCTGAAATCTCCATTTACTCCAACCATATTGTGCTTGTTCCATTTTGCAGCTTTATGTAGTCTGACACTCTTCTTTATGTTGATTTTCAATTAGGAAATAACCCATGGTTTGTCAGTCCATTAGGCAATGGAAGGAAGGAGACGCAATTGTCCCATGAGATGCAGGACACATTTCAAGACAGCAACTTGAGCTGCATGTGTGGAAGTAGTGTGTGCATATGTAGAAGTGGTGTGTGTATGTCTAGAAGTGGTGGGTGTATATGAAGAAGTGGTGTGTGTATGTGTAGAAGTGGTGTTTATGTATGTGTGTAAGTGGTGTGTGTATGTGTAGAAGCGGTGTGTGTATGTGTAGAAGTGGTGTGTGTATGTGTAGAAGTGGTGTGTGTATGTGTAGAAGCGGTGTGTACATGTGTGAAAGTAGTGTGTACATGTGTGAAAGTGGTGTGTGTATGTGTAGAAGTGGTGTGTGTATGTGTAGAAGTGGTGTATGTATGTCTAGAAGTGGTGGGTGTATATGAAGAAGTGGTATGTGTATGTGTAGAAGTGGTGTGTGTATGTGTAGAAGTGGTGTGTGTATGTGTAGAAGTGGTGTGTGTATGTCTAGAAGTGGTGGGTGTATATGAAGAAGTGGTGTGTGTATGTATAGAAGTGGTGTTTATGTATGTGTGTAAGTGGTGTGTGTATGTGTAGAAGTGGTGTGTGTATGTGTAGAAGTGGTGGTGTGTATGTGTGTAAGTGGTGTGTGTACGTGTAGAAGTAGTGTGTGTATGTGTAGAAGCGGTGTGTACATGTGTGAAAGTAGTGTGTAAATGTGTGTGTTTGTTTGATCCCCGCCAGACCGGCCCGTAAATCCCCCTTCACCGGGGCGATGGGGGGGGGGGGGGTTCTTGAAAGCCTCCATCCCTCTATGGACTTCCGACCCAGGCAGACTAGGCTAAAATGCAAAAGACCTTTAGAAAGCCTTGGCCATGGAAATCCCGACACATACCTTAAGTTGACACATCGGCCGTTAAGTTGGTTCCCAGAGGTCATAATAGGTTAATATACGGACCTTGGCTTAAATCACTGCAAACGGCTTGAAAAAGGCGGAGCTTGTCTTCTTTCGGCATTGTTTTTAAACAGCGAACGGAAATGAATGCATTTACGTTGATCATAGTAAGCAAGGGTCAAGGTGGAGTAAGTTAGATCGGCTCAAAATCAGGCTTGAAAGCCAGTCTCCGAAATATGCATACCAGAGATACGTCATTGGAAAGCCAAGGCAGCTTAAAGCATATATAACAGTTTGCTCCCCCATTTTTGACAATGCTAACGTCCCTAAATGTCGCAGTAGGTCAACAAAATTGCATAGAGTTTATCTGGTGGAATGGCCTGGAATATATGAATATGTATCTGGTCCGTTACAGAAAGCTCGTCGCGCAAAATGGATGCATAGGTGTCATATTAAAACGTCCTACGGTCAGGTCAGGTCACGTCGCATGGTCAGCTCAAGTAAGTCGAGGCTTGCAAAATCAAACAATTACATCACAATTGAAGCACATAATTTGGTTTCCAAGGAGAACTGATTTGTTACTAAACATCTGCGCAACCTATTCAGATTTTGGCCCCATGATCAGACCCTAGGTCACGCTGGGACAATGAATGAATTGATAAAACACATACTTCAGCTTTCGCCTTCGTACACACTGTTTGCAAAATAACTCAACGGTAAGGTCAAATTAGGCAAATAAGGTCAGGTGGTCACATGAGGTCAGGTCATGACAGGGGCGGATCCAGGAATTGTAATTGGGACACATGTCCGGAGGAGTGTCACTTCGAAAGCACCTGGAGAGGCACCGGACGGACCTGCCTTCTGAGGTGTGCCTCTGGCTAAAAATTTCGAGGGGGAGTGAACTCGAGTCTTCACAGAGGGGCGCCTTTTCCAGGCCAGAGGGACGCCACCTTCCCATATGGGGAGGGAGCACATGCCCCCAGTGCCCCCTTACATCTACCCCGGGGTCATCTCAGATCATTGGTTCGCCACCTGTGATGTTGCACGACACATACGACGCTGATACTGAATTCATGACTTCACGAGGAACAACAACATTCTGTATAAACTGGCATTTTGCAGAATGCACATGATATATAATCTGACATGCTGTCGTTAACCTTTACGGTAACTTAAACCAGAATGTTTATATAATGCTCATTAATCAATTTCATTTGCATACAACATAGACCAAAATTCATCTCCGCTGTCCACCGCGGTAAAAAAAATAATTGCGAAAATTATCCTAACCTTATCAGTCATAATAATCAGTCAGGTCAGTCATAATTTTGATCGTAGTTCAAACCTCGAGATAGTTGATTTACTCGTCTTCATGGAAGACGATGCTTAAGAAGGTACTGAAGTACTGTGTCTCTGTGTATAAATTCGTCTGCTATCACTGGAAAAACCTGGGGTCTCGAGTGGGGGGAGGTTTCGAGTGGGGGAGGGGGTCTCGAGACACCACCCCGGCCCGGTGAGGACTATTTGTTGAGTGTCGCCATGTTATATGCTTAGGAGAGACCGGGTCTGGTTGATACAACGGCGTTTGCTCCGAAAGTATGAAGCCGATTTCCATGGCTACCACACATGCCGTTTCTGGCACCGTCTTCTCGCAGCAAAAACAAGCGCAAGTCCTTTCAACCCGCAGCTGCGGAATGGTGACGGTGTGGCATATTTTTTTAGCGAAAGCAAAATTTCAATGTCTGTGCTTCGCCACTAATTTCTAATTTGCTGCCCAATTACTAACTGTTTAGTGTATGTTATCATTACCATGTTATCTTAGCTTTGCAACGATGAAATGCTATTACGTTTGCCGCTACACCATACTCGCAACGTTCTATAACATGTTGCAGCCTGCACAGGAAAACCTGCTGGGTAAATTGATACAGCCTGCATCAACTTAATCAGACGGTATCAACATCAGCCTGTATCAACGTTTTGTGGGTTGGTAATGACATAAAATAACCACAGAATTGCCCATTTGTATTCAGGTGTTTGCTAACACTCTTTCAAGATAATCTTATTCAACATTTCTATGGAAATTTCTCACTCGACAAAATCACGGAACGAAGGAAATGTTGTAACTATGGAATGAACGTTGGCGCCTTCCATAAATGACAAACCATGAGCTATGGTCAGCTAGGACTCAAACCCATATTATTATTGTGAGCGTGAAATATGGGCGTTCCAGATGGCGTAAACTAATGCCACCTAAAGATGATTTGTTTCATTTAACTTGCATTTCATCAACTTACCCTATCTTCAGTAACAACTAGCGGAGTAAGTTGATGAGCCGGTAGTTGCGCGATGTTTTGTTCTCTGGTGGAAAGTCTACGAAATGTATTGATGAATGTCACGAAATGTCGTATGAAATGCATACGACGAAAAAATGTATTATCGGGGATGTTACTAGAACGTTTAGGCTTGGCGTAGGTGTAGCTATCTCCTCACTATCCTTCAAAGCGGTGAGCCATCTTGAGTTTCGCCAAAATTGCATCAACTAGACCTAGTCTCCCCTATATGCTTAATATTGTTTTCGTTTTCAGGTGCGTGTTACTGATTTTCGATGGCGTGAAGTAAATTTCCTCTTCAACGGTGTGTAGCCTAGATAGGTTTTACCATATAACCTTAGGCTGACCATCATTTCAAATATATTTACTCTCAGTTCCCAAAGTATTTATGTTGTCAAATGTGGTGTTTACGATGCACTTACCCAGAGATGGCGGAGAAATCTGCAAGTTAATTACCATTCTGGCTTTCGAAGTGTCTTTGGAAAAAGCAACACCGTAGTGTCCACCGGTAACGCACATTTTTATTCGATTGTCTTCTGATCTTTTTCAGTCTGCGTCGCGTCAAATCTGCTTCTGCGTCAAACCAGTTGGCTAGAGAACCGGCCGACATTGGTCGCGTCTGTCCTAGCAAGGTGGGGTTTGAATCGCTGAATCCGTTCGCATCTGGCCATCAGCCGAGAGCCGGCTGGCTGGCAGCTGGCCCAATGCACAGGACACGCAATGCGGCAACCAGGCAACCAGACACGCAATGCACAACAAGCTCTGCTGAACGCTGGAGCCTGTCCCATGAAGCCACCCCCAGTAAACATTGGGATTATCGTATACAAAAGACAAAATAGACAAAATATTTGGTAAGGATTTTGTAGGAATATTTTGCAGGAAGGGACAAAATAGAAGAAATTGTATAGCGTGTCGAAATATTGAGTATTTGTGACCTGTGCTGCCTGTCCATGACGGAGACATGTCGCGGCCGGTCTACCACGTGCTGGGCCGGCTGCCGCCAGCCAGTAATGTGGCGCTTGCGTAACAGCATGCGATGTGAGCGGCTCATGTGCCAGACGCTTCACAGCCCGACGCTGGCTTAGAAGACAAGTGCTTGTTTGTGTTTCAGGGCCCCGCCTCTACAAGTCGGGCAGCAGACGACTGGCCGGCTCACACTGGTGACCTAAATAAACTGGTGACCTGGCGACGTGGTACGTCATGCTGTCCCGGCGCAGTTGGAGACCTGCATGATGTCCAACACATTCATGGGTCCCCATGAATGAAGTCAGCCACTTCCCAGCCAAGCTGAGAGGTCGGCTTTGCATCAAAGGTGTAACATATCTTATGAAAGTTTGTCTGAAATATTTATTTTCTGTACTTTTAATGTGCACTTTAAAGCCTAAAAGTTGATTACCTTCAAGCAGCTATCTGGATCCGCCACTGACTTCATCTTGCATTCGTTCGTTTCGTTCATTCATTTCATTCATTCATTCTTTTGCCTTGCTTTCCACCAGCTAGACGCGTTTGCTGACTGAGTTTGCTCCCGCAACTCAAGTCAGATTCGGAGCCATTTCGGTTGGGGACATGCACCCATGCATCGACATTCCTACTTGCTATGAAGTTCCTTTGAAATGGACTGAGCATATCTAAAGATGGCAATTGTGAACCGAAAACTCGGCAGTTCGATCGGCTGACTTCGTATGACCTACATGACCGGAGGCTGGCTGCCTGGCAGCTGACCTCGCATGACCTACATGACCGGAGGCTGGCTGCCTGGCAGCTGACCTCGTATGACCTACATGACCGGAGGCTGGCTGCCTGGCAGCTGGCCTCGTATGACCTACATGACCGGAGGTTTGCTGCCTGACAGCTGACCTCGTATGACCTACATAACCGGAGGTTTGCTGCCTGGCAGCTGACCTCGTATGACCTACATGACCGGAGGCTGGCTGCCTGGCAGCTGACCTAGTATGACCTACATGACCGGAGGTCGGCTGCTTGGCAGCTGACCTCGCATAACCCATATGACCGGATGTCGGCTGCCTGGAAGCTGACCTCGTGTAACCTACATGACAGAAGGCTGGCTGTCGGGAAGCTGACCTCGTATTACCTACATGACCGGAGGTTAGCTGCCAGGACTCAAATCATGGACTTCCATCAAGCTAACTATACAAAAAAAACATTCTATTGCTCAAAGACCCATAAGCAGGGGTGTAGCCCGGTATGATTTTGGGAGGGCACTTGCCCTCCCCCATGTTGGCTTTGCCCTCCCAATAATTTCAACTTTTAACATGGGACCCAACGTGGTTCGACCCCACAATACATTTGGACCCGCCCATTGCGTTCATTTATTGTGCCCTCCAAACAATTTTCAGAAGCTTACACCTATGCCCATGAAGGGCTAATTTTACACCTCGCGATGGGATGAATATTGCGATTGGGGGAGATGACAATGTCACCCCGCCAGTACTGCAATATTGCCATTGGGGGAGATGACAATGTCACCCCGCCAGTACTGCAATATTG
>JAOTOM010003469.1:77500-158968 GCA_034440615.1 Ashinkailepas kermadecensis
ATGTATAACGGCCCAACAAGAAATTTACTCCTCCACATTGAAAACACGCAAGGCTTGCACACAGACCTTTTCGTGTATCGGGGGTCTTTTTACGCCCCCCCTCCCCAAGTTCTTCCCGCTTGATGTTACTGACAACACAGTTGCCCCTACCCGCTTGATGTCACTGACAACACAGTTGCCCCTACCCGCTTGATGTTACTGACAACACAGTTGCCCCTACCCGCTTGATGTCACTGACAACACAGTTGCCCCTGCCCGCTCGATGCCACCGACAATGCGACTCTCATAAACCCTCAGAAAATGGTGCTTGGTTAGGTGGCATCAGGTCAGCAAACATATCGTATTGCATAGAGGTATGCCCGGTCCGTTTTTAATGAGCTCACAGTTGTGGCCGCTTTGCTACCGTTGATGTGTTTAGATGATTAAAGTTGCTCATTTCATATGTTCCCAGGTGACAACGTTTCAACGATGAGCTTTTCACCGGGAAACAAAGCTATGGACCTCGATGAACATGAGTTGACTAAGGAAACTTCGAGAACATTTCGTATGTCGTGAATTCAAATTTGGCGACCGTGTTTAACCTTGGCAATTCTAAAGAACTCCTCTGCACCTTTTTGCAAGCCGTTGTATGGTATACTTGGGCTGAACTTGGACGTTTGGCCAAAACCGATCCACTAACCACACACGTTACTAGGTTAGGTAAAATGTAAATAGATGTGTGCGAAGTGATGCTGCACAATGGCGCTTAGTGCTTTACTCGATCTCACATGGATTCAGTGCATGATCCTTTGTTATTTAACCTTTTACCTGCACATTGGTGCTTGGCTTTGTCTAACATCAACTCGGTGCACGGTTCGGATTAAGAAGTTGGCTTCCGAAGTTGTCGGGACAGGTTGACGTTTGACCTTTGACTTGGCCTGAAGGTCTACACGATGATTACTCTATTTAAATCAGACCGTTGGACCTTTCTTCCAACATGTAGCGCACTGGTTTCTGTTCCGCGGCTCCCACTCGATAAGGAGCGAAATGGCACATGGATCGTAACGAGCCGTCCAATGGGATGGTCGGAGAAATGCACTCGGTAGGGTAGTGCTCAGGGTCCACAATTTTACTTTGCTTAGCTCGATAGGCATGCACTAATATGACAAAGATTCAATATCACCAACTCTGGTGGCTTTAAATATCCCTGGTTTTCACTTTCTTCAAACGTGAAGTTATCTTTTGAATCGTCGGTGACGTAGTGACACACTGAAAAAAAAAGTAGTCAAAATTCTTGTTGGGGTGGCTTTATGAACCAGGGTTCTATTGCTAAGCAGAGCTTGTTGCGTGAACCCTGGCCCCACCACCTAATCAATGAATTCCAGCTCAACGGCAGAATTCTGACCGACAGTTTAACGTGCCGTCAATGCACCGACCGGCCCCGGCCTTATCGGGCCAATTGCCAACTGACTCTCCCAGCCTAAATGCGAGCGCGCGAGGCGTCTTGCCAGAACAGGGGAGACCAGTACAAGCCGGCGCTCTAGCCAACTGAGCTACCTGGGCGGCACACTGACATCGACATCTGCGCACTTCCTTACTTTCTTGCGTCAGCACTGTCAGCGTGATGACGTCAGCAACCCTTTTAGAGATGCCTCTGAAAATACGCAGTAGCAGTTTTCTACGAGCATCGAAATGAACAAGGCCTCAACATCTATCCTCAAACGTTTCAAGGTCTCACCGCCAAAAAAAAGTTCCGATGGCCTCTAGAAAGAAATAAAAAATGTCCAGGTCAAAACGCGCTGGAGATGGGACGTTGCATACTGATGCCATTCCCGGCGTGACGTAGCCGCGGGTTCTCGCGAGTGGCGGCCGTACACCGATCTGCCATCCCGCGGCAGGAACTGGTCGGCGGGCGGAACCAGACGGGTACACTCATCCCAGTTCACGGGCGGTCGAGGCTCACCGCCGGCGCCGGCACCCCTCTTTGCGGAGGTGGCCGCGCCCTGGACGGAAGCGGTCGCGGCGGCGACCTTGACATTGCGCACCACGGCACCGTCGGCCAGGTGGGGGACCGCTGTTTGGCTTCTCCGCCGGCCACCAGCCAGCTGCCGCCGCCGCCGCGGCCGCGCGGAAGCACAACAGTTCCAGGAACCAACGGGTGGGTGCACTGCCCCCCCTATTGGCGCCAAGGAAGTGTCGAAAATAGCCGACGGAGCAGGTGACGGCGGCCGTGTTACCGGGGCCACCGACCAGGCCTGTGACCCCAGCGCGGGGGAGGTGGCTGTCGCCGCTGCCCACTGGCCGCCTCTGTGCCGAGATAATAGACGCCGACTGGAGGCCGGCGCCGGGGAATATTTGGCACGGACGGGTTAATGGCAATGAAAAGAGGGGAGCTCACAGCGGCGGCGGCGGCGGCGGCTGACCCGGGAAGCGGATGTTTTTCCACTCGGTGT
This sequence comes from Ashinkailepas kermadecensis, assembly GCA_034440615.1. Classification (NCBI taxonomy): domain Eukaryota; kingdom Metazoa; phylum Arthropoda; class Thecostraca; family Neolepadidae; genus Ashinkailepas; species Ashinkailepas kermadecensis. The sequence continues at coordinate 79,933 of JAOTOM010003469.1, forward strand.
TTGTGTCACTTGCACACATGCCTCAGCCAATTGTGGTGATTATTAGGCGGTGGCTGACCCGTCTCTGGACGTACGTATGTGGGGAAGGGGATTGTCAGGTGTTTGTGCTATGAGCTGACCTGGCAAATGTGTGTCGCAATGCGGATGTTGATCTGACACAGGCTGCTGTAATTAAGCTCAAAATCTAGAAAACATGTCCTAGTTAAGCTAAAAATGTATAACATAATATTAAGCACCCAAAAGCCTACCACAATGACAATAAAAATACCCGCAAAAGAAATCGTTATCCAATACTACCTTTAAATCAAACAAAATACCACCAAACTCGTCCAAATCCTAGAAATGAAGTCATAAAGTCATAAAGTGTTAAGTCATAGTGTTAAGGCTTAATAACAGCCACAGGGGCTCATCTATGTTAAGCCTGTCTAGAAAAGATACTAGAAAAGTACATGCTCTAACCCCAATCAATCCATTATCTCAAGTTCCTAGGGAGCTATATATCCCAGCCTATCTAGACCATTCACCTGATATTGCATAACACACTCCTCAACAATTACAAACTCCTCCGATCATGCCCATTGTGCCGCCATAGCCAATCTCATCAGTATCACATCCCGAAGAAAGGTGCTGAATCCACTGCTAGGTACACCCTATATACAGTTATAAAGTGTTTATACTTAATAAGGGACCCAAGGGCCCATCCAGTTAAGCCTGAAAATGGAACATACCATAAGCCTGGTAGAAAGACCCACCCCAACCGTCACCGCACACATCCTAAAGAAACCATCCACCAACATCCCACACACCTATCAATGCCTATCTACCCTAGCTGCCCAGCCCTATTCCCTTGATCCCTCTTAACACATGTGGATTGAATGCCTTACCAATAATTTTCAAACTGCATCCATGCCTGCTTAAAGGGGTCTGTGTCATGCACACTTATTTAGCATAAATCTCACCCCATCCATCACAAATTATAACTCAAAACAAGATTTTCCTGTCTAAAAAAATTGTCCACCCTACTTTTAAATACATTCAATGAGGAACTCCCCACAACATCAGCAGGCAGCCTATTCCACTGATCAACAACCCTTTGAGTGAAGACCTGTTGTCGCTTAACTGTCCTACACCTAAACTTGTCTAACCTGAGTTGATGACCCCTATGTGAGGGGACGAGTGGTCTAGGGGTAAGATGCTCGTCTCACAATCGAAAGGTTGTGGGTTCGAGTCTCACCTGTCGCTACTCTTCGCCCGCGACCAATCGGCGTGAGAGATTGGCGACGCTACATGACTCAACGGTCGACGTGTCGTAAAACCAATAACCAACCAACCGACCCCTATGTGATACTCTAAACTGAAGAGCGTCATTAAAATTGACCTGATCTAGTCCTTTAACAATTTTGTACATTTCAATCATGTCCCCCTTAATCTCCTATACTTGAGTGAGTACATATCTAATGCCACAAGCCTTTCTCCATATTCTAATTTGCCTATTCCACTGATGAGTCTAGCTGCTTTGCGCTGCACTCTTTCTAACATATCTATGTCTTTTTTAGGTAGGGGCTCCATGCTTGTACATAATATTCCAAGTGGGGTCGCACATATGCTAAGTACAGTTTTTCATGACTGCCTTGCTCTTATATATCACACTTCTATTAATGAGTCCCAGCATTCTGAGTGCTCTGTTCCTAGCTGAGATACATTGTTTTTCTGCTTTAAGGTCTTTTGAAACCAACACACCTAAGTCCTCTTCAATAACATCCAGTTCCCTCCCTCCCATTGTATATCTGAAAGTCTCACCTCCAGACTCCAGATGCATAACCTTACACTTATCATAGTTGAAAGACATCTACCATTGATCAGCCCACTTTTGTAGGTCCTCCAGTCTAGTTGAATATTACTAGATTGATCACTACTGTTTGCCACTCCTACCAGCTTGATGTCATCAGCAAATTTGAACACTCTATTCCTTAGCCCCACCTCAACGTTATTCACAAAGATAATAAAGAGAAGTGGCCCTAGAACAGAGCCCTGTGGTACTCCACTCAGAACATCCTTCCAACCAGATTTACATCCATTTAACACTACCATTTGTTCCCTTCCCCCCAACCATGCACCAATCCAACCTATAACTTTTCCAACAATCCCATGTTGCTGTAGTTCCTGAATTAGCCTCCCATGTGAAACTTTATCACACACTTTGCTAAAGTCCAAGTACACAACATCCATCCTGCTTTGATTGTCTGCTTCTTTAGTAACATACTCCATGAGCTCCAATAGGTTAGTTAAACAAGACCTTCGAGATCGAATTTCATGTTGAGTATCCCTTAAAAGGTTGTGCCTATCAAGATGAATCTGAACATTCTGTTTAACCAGTTTGTCTAGTACCTTGCAAACTATTGAAGTCAAACTGACTGGCCTGTAGTTTCCTACACACTTTCATACTTCCATTTTTGAAAATTGGTACTACGTTTGCATTGCTCCAATATTCAGGTACTTCAGAATATTCCATAGACCGCCTGAAAATTATACCTAGGGGAACTGCTAAAGCTTTAGCACACTCTACTAAGACCCTAGCATATATATTATCTGGTCCAGAAACTTTATTAGGTTTTATATTCTGCAACTGCTTTTCTACAGCTTCTGTAGTTATCGTAAGATCTTCCAGCCTAACATCTGTTATGGCATAACCTTCAGTTGTTTCCATTGTATCAAAAATATCTTTAGTACAGACTGATGAGAATTGCTTGCTTAGGGACTCCACAATATCACAATCATCAACCACTATTTCCCCATCTACCTCCAGTGGTCCTATACGACACTTTTTGGCCTTAAATTTGTAATAAAGTCATACAGTCATAAAGTGTTAAGGCTTAATAAGAGCCACCGGGGCCCATCTTGGTTAAGCCTATCTTGAAAAGGTACTATAAATGTACATATTCTCCCCCCAATCAATCCCTTATCCCATGTTCCTAGGAAGCTATATATCCCAGCCGATCTAGCATCATCCACTTGCTATTGCATAACACCCTCAACAATTGCAAGCTCCTCCCATCATACCCATTGTGCTACCATAGCCCCTGCTTAAAGGGGTCTGTGCCGTGCACACTTAACATAAATCTCACCCCATCCATCCAAATTAGAACTCAAAAACAAGATTTTCCTGTCTAAAAAATTTGTCCACCCTACTTTTAAATACATTCAATGAGGAACTCCCCACAACATCAGCAGGCAGCCCATTCCACTGATCAACAACCCTTTGACTGAAGGCCTGTTGTCGCTTAACTGTCCTACACCTCAACTTGTCTAACCTGAATTGGTGACCCCTGTGTGATACTTTAAACTGAAGAGCACCATTTAAATTGACCTGATCTCGTCCTTTAACAATTTTGTACATTTCAATCATGTCCCCCCTTAATCTCCTATACTTGAGTGAGTACATATCTAATGCCACAAGCCTTTCTCCATATTCTAAGCTACCTATTCCACTGATGAGTTTAGTTGCTTTGCGTTGCACTCTTTCTAACTTGTCTATATCTTTTTCTAGGTAGGGGCTCCAAGCTTGCACAGAATATTCCAAGTGGGGTCGCACATATGCTAAATACATGCTAAATGCTAAGTTGTAGAAGCCAAAGAATCTCTTAGCATTACCTGCTGAACATTCTCGAGCTAATTTTATTTCAATAAGTCTTTTAGATGCCCTAACATACCTCCTAACTTTATTTCTAGCTATTTTATACGATTGAAGGTTTACCTCAGAGTTAGCATCTTTTAGCTTCTTGAATGCCTGTTTCTTTGATGGACTAAGCAGACTATCACAAGCTTGGTGAAAAGCGCCTCAGGACATCTCCTATTCACTATGAGTCTGACTCCGGCAGATGTTCGTCCTGAGGAAACCTGTCATCATGCCTACACGTGTTGATATCATTGATGTGTGCCATAATGCAATCACCCGTGTCTTGTCACAATTAAGCATAAGGGTAGCATTGCTCAGAACCTTTAAATGTGGTTTCCGGCACCAATGTTTTGCTTGGGGGCTTAGTATTCCTGCTAAAAATTAACGTATGCTTAATGTTAGCTATTGTGGCTAACTAAAGCGATAGTTGGCTTAAGTTATATATATATCTATATATATATACCACCGTCAGGAATCGCAACTTATGATGAAGTCCAGTGAGGTTCAGATGGGCATCGAATGTACCGTTTGACCTTGGGATTCCTGGGCATAGCAGCCCACTTATTTCGGATGCAATCTTGATGATTCTGGCCCACGTGATGATAATGCCAATCAATTCTAGACGAGTTGGCGCCACAACATTACGAGGCGCGCCACTACGCATCGCGCCGAATACGGGCCCGACAGCATGATGGGGCGATCTCGGCGCGCGAGCGTAACGTTTTGGCGCCGTATCTCGCCGGCCATCAGGGTTTCTGAGCCGGCGGCCTGTTAGTCTGTGCACGTTCGAACACCGTGCTCATAATGATACCTCATCGGCATCCCGAGCGGCCAGCACGTGCCCAGGGCCACTACGGCGCATGCGCCCTAAAAGGGTGGCTCAGATTACTTCGCAGAGCCAGCAGATGTTATCGTTGAGCGAATGATGTACTTGATCAGACACTCGATGCCATGGTCGCCAGCATCCTGGTGGCTTACGGCACCGGTACACCGGATATCATGCAGCATGGCTTACCGAACGTCTGGGAAATTTTTGATGGATTCAGATCGTCTGGAATTTGAAAAGCCACTAGCCATCGAGTTCCGCGCGGCTACAGTCCTGAGCATTTTGTGTCTACCCCCCCCCCTCCCCCCTCCCACTAACGTAGCAAAGCTGATTACCAATGCCAGTGAATAGCTGCTCGCATTCCTAAAATGCATATTTCATATTGGGAAAATATGCATCAACAGATGTGAGAAGAATGATTCCCTTTCAGCCTGCCGTGATCGTACACGATCACCACCGGCGAGGTCCACCAGCGCAAATATCCACCAGCGCGAATATCCACCAGCGCGAATATCCACCAGCGCGAATATCCACCAGCGCAAATATCCACAAGCGCAAATATCCTGCCGGTACCGTACGAACATCCATCAGCGCAAATATCCACCAGTACAAACATCCACTAGCGCAGATATCCACCGCCGAACATATCCACCAGTGCAAATATCCATCAATGCAAATATCCACCAATGCACATATCCTGCCGTGACCGTACGAACATCCACCAGTGCAAATATCCACCAGCGCAAATATCCACCAACGCAAATATCCACCGCAGTAAAACACATGCGCCGCCCATTTAATACCGATCGGGAGAAGAAAAAAAAACTTTGACATCGATCACTCACGGTTCTGCTCTTGCCCCAGACGGACGTGTTCGCGCAGCTCCGAGGCCTGGGGAGGACTGGTTGAGGACACCGAGGGGAAAAAGAAGGTTGGACCACAAGTGATTAAGATAAGTTTCTGTGTTTATTTTGTAGATAGCTTGTGGCTTTTAATCTGTGTGTTGGTATTATAAGTTAAGTCAGGGCATAGTATTTTTGTTCTTATAGCTCACTTTTTCTTATGGTGAATATTGTATACATTAGATAACCTTGAATTTGTGGCGTTCACGGTGTAGTTTCGTTCGTAAGATAAGTGTTCCTTTTCTATTTGGTAGATAGTTTGTTACCTTCTTTCCTGTGTGTGGATATTATTAGTTAAATTAGAGCATACAATTTCTTTCTTAACTTAATGTATTAGTATTGTGGTGTATAGTTTTGTCAGTAGGTTGAGCCGTTTTTATAACTTTTTTCTTCTTCTTTTTTAGAAAGCTTGCTGCCTTCTTTCCTGTGTGTAGATATTATAAGTTACATTAGATAATACTAATTCTTTCTTAACATCATTTATTTAGTCTTGTGTCATAGTATTTTTGGTGTTTAAGTTTAAGATAGAGTTTAAGACTAAACTAGTGAGCTTTGATTACACTAGTTATATCTTCATATACTGGAGTAATCGTAGAGGTACCTATATAGGCTTTTTGGGATTATATTAGTATTTAGTTTCATTTAGTTGGAGTTTGTAGCTGATGGGAGTTGGTATAACTAAGATTATATTTGCTTAGTTTAGCTTGCGAAAGCAGATATTTATTTTGTTGTTTATTCAATGTGAGTGTTATTCTATTTTCTAGTCTTGTGGTGTAGTCTTTTGGTGTTTAAGTTTAAGATTTAAGTTTAGAGAAAAAAAAAATGCAAGTGATTGTGATTGTGGGATTGTGGGAAGTGTAAGTGTATGGAAGTAATTGGGGACTTGAGTAAGAAAGTAGATATGTTAGCAAGGGAGGTGGAGCGCCTGGAGTGTTTGGTGGCAGGGCCCACCATAGGAAATGTCAGCCAGGCAAGCCAGGTGCAGGAGCCTAGGAGTGATAGGGGTGGAGATAGTATGGACCATGATAGTAGAGAGTGGAAAGTAGCTAGACGCCAGAGTACGAGACTGGCTTTAAGGAAAATGGACAAAGGCATTGAAACTAATAATAGGTTTGAGGTACTGCAAGAGAGAGATAGTAATGCTAAAGAGGAAGGTAGGAATGACCAGGTAGCTGAGGATAGAGAGGGGGAGGTTTTAGTTATAGGGGACTCAAGAGTGCGGTACATGGACCGTACTTTTTGTAGCAGGAACCCCAACAAACGGATTCGTGTTTGCTTCCCAGGGGCCCAGGTCAAGGATGTTGATGATAGGATAGAAGGAGTAATGAAGGGTAGTGGAGAGAGCACAACAGTAATTGTGCAGGTTGGTGTAAATGATGTAGGAAAAGCAAAAACAGAGGAAACAATACAAGAGTATAGGGCTTTGATAGGTAGGCTAGCTGTAAGTAGGAAACGAGGAATGGTAACTTCCATCCTCCCTATGGTTAACGCAAGCATAGAGTGGTACTCGAGGGCCATTGGGCTGAATACCAGGGTGGCCAAGATTTGTAAGGAACTTGGGGTGGGGTTCTTGGATTTGTGGGGGGAGTTCTGGGGGAAGACTGAAATGTTAGCATTAGATGGGTTACATTTGAGCAAGAGAGGAGTTGAATTGCTCAGCAATAGGTATAAGGAGGCTCTCAATAGGAAACAGGGAAACTAGGCAGGTCATGGGGGGATGTAGCTGATAGAGAGAGAAGTCTTGCAAACAAGGGAAGGAATGGTTTATCATGTTTTTACGTCAATGCCAGAAGTGTTAGGAACAAAATTGGGGAACTGCATGCTTATATGTTGTCTGAAAAGCTAGATTTGGTATGCATAACAGAGGCATTGGTTAATGAAAGCATTTTTGGAGACAACTTGCAAGAATTCGAATTGACAGGCTACAACATGCATGCTTATCAAAGGCAGGCAAGGATAGGAGGAGGTATACTGTTGTATGTCAGACAAGTAATGAAATGTCATTCCATAGAAGATAGTGTACATGATGAAGGTGTAGAATCCTTGTGGTTAGATATCATTCTGAAAAATGGAACACAATTTAGGGTTGGGGTATTCTATAGACCTCCAGACCAGAATGAAAACACGGACAGGTTGATGCAGGAAGAGATAAGTAGGAGAGTACAGGAGAGAACTGTTTTGTTGGGGGATTTCAACATAACAGGATTGGGAAGCAAAACTATGGGTCTCAACAAATCAGAAAGAAGCTTCATGGATTGTTTTGAGGATAATTTTTTTTTTCAAATGATACACATGAGCCTACAAGGGAAAATGAAATATTAGATCTTGTGCTTACTAATGAGGAAAATTTTGTACAAAATGTGAACATAGGAGAGACTTTGGGTAATAGTGATCACAACATTATACGCTTCTCATTGTATGTTGGAAATGTAGGAACCAATAAGACATTGATTCCAAATTTTGCTAAAGGGAATTGCAATGAGTTCAGGATCTTCCTGAATGAAATTGATTGGGAAGACTTATTGAAAGGCTTAGATGCTTATGAAATGTGGAGAATGATAAAATATAAACTATTTCAAGGTCAGGATAGGTTCATTCCCAATAGGCAAATTAGATTAACCAGGGTTAAGCACCCTTCATGGCTGACCAGGGAAGTAAAGCATTTACTGGAGTCAAAGAAGCAGGCATTCAAGAAACTAAAATATGCTAACTCTGAGGTAAACCTCAAATCATATCAAATAGCTAGAAATAAAGTTAGGAGGTGTGTTAGGGCATCTAAAAGACTGGCTGAAATCAAATTAGCTCGGGAATGTTCAGCAGGTAATGCTAAGAGATTCATTAGTTTCTACAAATTTAAGGCTAAAAAGTGTGGTGTAGGACCACTGGAGGTAGATGGGGAATTAGTGGCTGATGATTGTGATATTGTGGAATCCTTAAGCAAGCAATTCTCATCAGTTTTTACTCAAGAGAATTCTAGTAGAATAGAAACAACTGAATCATATGCCATGACAGGTGATAGGTTGGAGTATCTTACAATAACTACAGAAGCTGTAGAAAAGCAGTTGCAGAATATAAAGCCTAATAAAGCTTCTGGACCAGATGATATATATGCTAGGGTTTTAGTAGAGTGTGCTAAAGCTTTAGCAGTTCCTCTAGGTATACTTTTCAGGCGGTCTATGGAATACTCTGAAGTGCCTGAAGATTGGAGAAATGCAAATGTAGTTCCAATTTTCACAAATGGAAGTATGAAGTGTGTAGGGAACTACAGGCCAGTCAGTTTGACCTCAATAGTTTGCAAGGTACTAGAAAATCTGGTTAAACAGAATGTTCAGATTCATGTTGATAGGCACAATCTTTTAAGGGATACTCAACATGGATTTCGATCTCGAAGGTCTTGTTTAACTAACCTTTTGGAGTTCATGGAGTATGTTACTAAAGAAGTAGACAATCAAAACAGGATGGATGTTGTGTACTTGGACTTTAGCAAAGCTTTTGATAAAGTTCCACATAGGAGGCTAATTCATCAACTACAGCAACATGGGATTGTTGGAAAAGTTCTAGGTTGGATTGAAGCATGGTTGAGGGGAAGGAAACAAAGGGTAATGTTAAATGGATGTAAATCTGATTGGAAGGATGTTCTGAGTGGAGTACCACAGGGCTCTGTTCTAGGGCCACTTCTCTTTATCATCTTTGTGAATAACATTGAGGTAGGGCTGAGGAATAGAGTGTTCAAATTTGCTGATGACATCAAGCTGGTAGGAGTGGCAAACAGTTGTGATCAATCTAGTAATATTGAACTTGACTTGGAGGACCTAAAAAAGTGGGCTGATGAATGGCAGATGTCATTCAACTATGACAAGTGTAAGGTTATGCATCTGGGGTCTGGAGGTGAGACTTTCAGATATACAATGGGAGGGAGGGAACTGGATGTTATTGAAGAGGAAAGGGACTTAGGTGTGTTGGTTTCAAAAGACCTTAAAGCAGAGAAACAATGTAGCTCAGCTTGGAACAGGGCACTCAGAATGCTGGGACTCATTAATAGAAGTGTGATGTATAAGAGCAAGGAAGTCATGAAAAACTGTACTTAGCATATGTGCGACCCCACTTGGAATATTATATGCAAGCTTGGAGCCCCTACCTAGAAAAAGATATAGACAAGTTAGAAAGAGTGCAACGCAAAGCAACTAAACTCATCAGTGGACTAGGTAGCTTAGAATATGGAGAAAGGCTTGTGGTATTAGATATGTACTCACTCAAGTATAGGAGATTAAGGGGGGACATGATTGAAATGTACAAAATTGTTAATGGACTAGATCAGGTCAATTTAAATGGTGCTCTTCGGTTTAAAGTATCTCACAGGGGTCACCAACTCAGGTTAGACAAGTTGAGGTGTAGGACAGGTAAGCGACAGCAGATCATCAGTCAAAGGGTTGTTGATCAGTGGAATGGGCTGCCTGCTGATGTTGTGGGGAGTTCCTCATTGAATGTATTTAAAAGTAGGGTGGACAATTTTTTTAGACAGGAAAATCTTGTTTTTCAGTTCTAATTTGGATGGATGGGGTGATATTTACGTTAAATGTGCACAGCACAGACCCCTTTAAGCAGGGGCTATGGTAGCACAATGGGTATGATGGGAGGAGCCTGCGGTTGTTGAGGGTGTTATGCAATAGCAGGTGGATGATGCTAGATAGGCTGGGATATATAGCTTCCTAGGAACTTGGGATAAGGGATTGATTGGGGGGAGAATATGTACATTTCTAGTACCTTTTCTAGATAGGCTTAACCCAGATGGGCCCCTGTGGCTCTTATTAAGCCTTAACACTTTATGACTTTATGACTTTATCTAGAGTTTTCACGCCACGCCAGGATGTCGATGAAAAGATTCTAGTTCGATTCTAGTTCACGCACGCTAATGCTAACTCTGAGCAATTGGTGCAAACGGTAGTAAACCTATCACCTTGAGAAGTGAACAGGAGAGTGCACGAACTCCGGCACGGCAAACAGTGGGAGGGGGATTCTCCGGTTAGCAGGACCATTCATTGCACACAACACAGTTTGCAGGCAACATAAATATCGCATTGCATGTCAGTGCATTTTGCTTCAGCAAAATGCCCAGTCCCTGGGCGGTGGAATGGGTGCATGGGTCGGATGTTCACATAGGCAAACGAACACTCTTGGATGTAAAAATGAGCGCCCTTTAAACCCAAAGGACGCCTAGCAACGAGGTCACACAATTGCTTCAGACAGAAAATAGAACAGCTTTAAAGATGCAGGAGACAGCATATGTATACCGTAAAACATAAACATGTGTACAAACGTTCAGGTGAAGAGCACGTCACGGTTGTGGCACAGGGCAGTCACTGCGGCTATTCGATTCGAACAGATCTAAAGATGCAAGAGACAGCATATGTGTAACGTAAAACATAAACATGAGGACAAATTTTCAGGTGAAGAGCACGTCACGGTAGTGGCACAGGGCAGTCACTGTGGCTAGTGCCGGGCCGGTGTTGATGTTCCCTTGAAAGAAATTGTGCACTCAGTGCGTGTTCGCTGCATGCATCTCTTCTCCGCGATGTGCTTGAATCCTCGCCCGACGGAAACCTCTCCAACTTCGACTTCAGAAACCACCGGTAACTTCAAAATCCGGAATGGTAGAACCAATCAGAAAACGGCATTCGATATTCCGACAAGAACTGCAATGGCCGTGTTTATAGGGCCCCAAATGTTTGAGGAGGCGAGGGGAAAAGCTCTCACACTTAGGGTTGGGAAGTTTCGTTTTCGTAACCTGAAAACCGCAACGAAAAGACCAGCCCAAATCATCCGCCAAACAACTTTTTTTCTCAGACATTATTTTTCTGAAAATAGTGTTCAACTCCTACTCCCCAATCAACAGCAGGAAGCGAGAAGCCTCGTCCATTCCTAGCTGCCCCCCCCCCGTCCTCATGAACTTCCTAGGTGCTACCTTGGTCGCATCAATTAACAATAATACATGAAGTGTCAAACTGGGACAGGAGTGGCATGCTGGTTGAAGAGGTACGAGTGCGTGTATGTGCTATCAAAAGCTACGTGCACTACGAATGTCGGCAATACGTCACTCGATGGCTCTTGAAAGACTGATTTCAAATTTAAGGGGAGGACTACCAGGGTAGCAAAGGAGGGCGCAGAGCGGAACCGAGAGGAATGCACGACAAGAAAGGAGGCAGAGCAGAACAGAGCATGGGTCACTGCAAGACAAAGAGCGGAACAGACGTCATGAAACGGGAACAGGATAGGGAACAGAGGGCATGGTAAGGCAGAAGGCAGGATACGGCAAAGCAGAACAGGAACAATGCAAGGCAGATCACATGGCGAAGCAGAATGAGACAAAGTAGAAGGCAGAGGTGTTGTTTTATATACTTTCGAAGGGATCGAAGTATCCCTTCGATGGTTGATTTGCCCCTCCCCTCCCAATAATTTCAACTTTTAACGTGAAACCCTATGGAGTGTGCCACCCCCAATTCATTTTCCTTCATGTATTGTGTTCCCCCCAAAAAAAAAATGAAAAAGAAGATGTAAACGTACATTGTAGTTAGTTATTTGGGCTTTAGGGCGCATCGACTGCATTGGTCATTAAGCTACGTACATGGTAGCTACGTACAGAGGACATGAAATAACAGGAGCGGGATCAGGCAAGACATGGTAGGTATATGGCAGGATTATAATTTAGCAGGGTTAGGGATGGCATGGCAGGGTTAGGGTTAGCACGGCAAGGCCACTGGCTTGGGAGGTAAGGTGAGACAGAAGTCAGGACAAGACAAAGGGCGTATGCAGTGTGCCGGACAGGACGTGGCCAAATATATGGGGTATAGCAAGCCAGGAGTCAGGGCAGGATAGAGCAGGACACGGCATAGGGCATGGAGCGGCAAGTCAGATGTCGGTCAGGGTAGGGGACAGGGTCAGGACAAGCAGGGGTCACTGCAAGACAGAGGACTCAGCAAGGCAGAGGGCAGAGTAGCGGATGGCAAAGAGCACGAGAAGACAGGCGGACAGTACCACGGAGGGTACGATACGGAGGAGGGCAAGCCATAGCAAAAGGTACAGCACAACAAGCCAAAGGGTGGAGGGAAGCAAAATAAAGGACAGGTGGCACGAACCGGGAAGGCAGAAGGGAAGAGAAAACAGAAGCTAAGGTGGTGGACCAGCCATTCCATGAGTAGTCAGCTAAATCATCGGACTTTCGTTGGTGGGTGGGAATCTTAACTGGATGTTTCGGCGACGGGAACATTTCATGAATTTCCAATGTCAGGACATGATACGATATGCTTGTGCGGGTGCGGAAAAAGTCAGGGCTACAAAATCAATAAATTGCACTGAATTGAACACGCAAAGCACGTGAATATATCGCGGCTATTTCTGTACTTTGTGGTGCAGCTGACGGGCGCGTGTCTGCTGCCGTCGCTGTTCACCACGAACCTCGGCACGCGGAACCACGTGTACGCCTGTCGTGATGTCCGGGTCTGCCGCCGGCAGCCGTGACCAGTCGGCTGGCTAAGTGTGCTTGCGAGACACCGTCAGCATACGGCCTTGAGCCGGACATTCCAGACATTGGCCGGCATTGTCGGCACATTGGCTGTGTGCCGAACCGTCCGGTGGCTAATTCCTGTCACGATAATGACCACGTGCGCCAGCGGCAGCGACCAGTCAACTGGCGGCAACGGCTGGGATCCGCGGCCGCCTTCCGAGTGGTTCTGCCCTTCCACCCTCTCCTCGGTGTAACGATAATGACCACGTGCGCTAGCGGCAGCGACCAGTCAACTGGCGGGAACGGCTGGGATCCGCGGCCGCCTTCCGAGTGGTTCTGCCCTTCCACCCTCTCCTCGGTGTAACGATAATGACCACGTGCGCTAGCGGCAGCGACCAGTCAACTGGCGGCAACGGCTGGGATCCGCGGCCGCCTTCCGAGTGGTTCTGCCCTTCCACCCTCTCGTCGGTGTGAACGCCGCCGCTTCGCGAAACCAAACGAAGACCTCGAATGGTTTCGATGATGGAGGATAGTGGGTGGAGCATAACAGCGGCATCAGTTGTAATAGCAGCGTGATAAGTTATGTTTTTTTCGTGTGCGACGTTTTCCTATCAGTTTGATCCGTAATTAATATGTTATACCTTTAGTTTCTTCTGGACTAAAGGTGCGGTTAAAAATGCGGACGATAATATTCCTTTTTAAATACGTCACCACTTGGCTGTAGATGAAAATGATCTATGCATTACTATTTGCCTGGCATCCATATTACATATGTTCGCCAAGTAGTAGGTGTTAGTTGCATATTCGGCGATGGCAAAAACCAAGGCAAACTGAGCATGCAGAAGATCATGTGGAAAGTGATGCAATGCAACCGTACCTACCACGCCCGACTCTGAGTACCTGCCAGGCCAGGAGGTAAACATGCACATCAGTTATCTGTAATGTCGATGTTCAATTCATGTAAACATTTTGGACGATAACCTCCTGTGGTCTACAGCGAAGCGATGACAAGATTACAAGGTGGCACTCCAGCCATGTCCATATACATTGCAGGGGCGGATCCAGAAAGTTTGGACGGGTAGTGGGGCACTCACATCCCTGAAAGGGCGCCACTGCTTGAGAGGAATTCAAGGGGATGCACTCGAGTATCCCTTTTCCACTCAGCGGGATGTCTTCGGCTGAACAAAATTCAAGGGGCGGAGGTGCACTCGAGCGTCTCTGGGGCGCGCCTTATTCCAATCAGAAAGGCGCCGTCTTCCCATGAGTGGGGAGGGGGACGCGCATGCCCGAACCCACTGGGATCCGCTGCTGAACTGTACTCGCAGCGAGGTGCATCCGATTTGGACTGCGGTGGAAAATGAGAGCTGGGCGTACTCGATGCTGTGAGATATAATATCTGAAGAAAATTAGAGCCGCGAATACGACATTCTAGGCGACGTAGCAGGCCAATGATAGTGTCTGCCAAAGAAATTGACAAGACTTTATCTTTGAAGGAAGTATACGTCACTTGGTGACGTAGCCAATGGGATATACGTCACCCAGGGACCCGTGGGATATACGTCACCCAGGGACGCCAATGTGGTATGCGTCACTCAGGGACGTAGCCAAGGGGTATACGTACACAGGGACGTAGCCAAGCGGGTATACGTCACTTGGGGACGTAGCAAAGAGGATGTACATCACTCAGGGACGTAGCCAAGGGGGCGGCGGGCTTCTATGGGTCCCTGGCACGGCCAGCAGGGCCGCTTCAGTGCCTGCATGCAATCGTCTACAGGATCGGCATGGCGAAGATGGAAAGGCCGACAGAGTTTTTATGTCCGCCAAGGCTGTTGTCGGGCCCTAAGACCGTCTATGAGCCCTTGCGAATGCTTACCGGTCATTACAGACGTCCACGGGCCCTAACAAATATTTACATATATTTGCAGAAGCTTACGGGCCGTTACGAGCGTGTTCGAACCCTTACGAACGTTCACGACTCCTACGAAGTCCACAGGCCCTTACGAACGCTAAAAAGGGAGCACAATCGTTCTGAGATTGCTCTTCGGACCACACGCCGAGGTCATGACGTTGCTATATTTGTTTTTATTTCGTGGAGAAGCATGGAACTACTTACCCCTCACCGAATACTGAATCGGCGTCCTTTCCAATGAAGTTTTGACGTCCTGCAACTAGATACATGTTCAGGCGGTTTGCATTTCTTGTTCATAGCAGTGCTATGTTGACTTACAATTAGAGGAGGAAGGAAAACCGACGACCCGGGCCCCCAATGAGGATTAAACAGCATTATTTTTTTCCAAAGGCAAAAACCAGGCCTTTCCTAACTAAAGAGGCCGAAATCCTGGGACTCTAAAATTCGTAGGTGTGGGGTTCCTTCGTAAAATCCTTCACCTTCGCGAATTCCTGGCTACGTCCCTGGTGCCACTGATCACAAAGCCGGTTGCAACAACACAAAAACTCGAATGCCGATGTTCGTCATACACATTTCATTTCAAATTATTTCAACGCATATTTCCACAAATGCTTTCGTGCAAAAGCGGCGATTGTCAGTGAAATTGATTGGGATATTTAGCATTATCTTGCACGTCTCAAATGATTTAGACGACAGTCCACAGGATTCCCTGCAAGAACGCTGATTACGGATCAACATAAAGGGCGGAATGACGCTAGAATCCCGTCAAAATTAACTCACAATAATCCCGTCACAATTTTACTCAAACCGGCCAAAAAGGCACATGCCTACTCAAACCATGACTCAACTACACACACGTGGAGAGGAGCGCATGAATGGCATCATGCTTCATCTGTGGCCCCGATCTGTTTTTTGGTGACCAAAGTACTTAATGTATAAGGGAGGCTGGGTCTAGTTGATACAATTTTGGCAAAACTCCAAATAGGCCATCACTTTGGAAGGGTAGCGAGGAGATCGCTACACCTACGTCAAACCTAAACCTTCTAGTATGATCCCCATTTTTCTTGGCATCCTCTGGGATTTCCACCAGAGGGAAAAACATCGCGCGACTACCGATTAATCAACTTACCCCGCTGTAGGGGTAAGTTGTTTTTGACGATGGGGTAAGTTGATACAATTTAAGTTAAATAAAATATATTGTTTATAGGTGGCAATAGCTTACGCCATCTGAAAGGTCTATATTTCACGCTTACAGTAATAATGCTAGTCTGAGTCATGACTAACCCTAGCTCATGGTTTATATCATTTATGGAATGCGAGCACGTTCATTCCGTAGCTGCAGCTTTTCTGTCGTTCAGTCTTTTCCGTCCGGTGAGAAATGCCCGTAGATATATTGAATAAGATTATCTTGAAACAGTTTCACAAAGCGCCTTAATAAAAATAGGCAATCATGTGGTTATGTTATTTCATTGCTACACCACAAAACGTTGATACAGACTGATGCTGATACCGGCTGATTAAGTTGATGCAGACTCCATCAATTTATCCCACATGTCTTATGGTGCAGACTGTAACATATTATGCAACACTGCGAGTACAGGGTAGCGGCAAACGATAATTTCACTTGCTTAAACGAACGTGAGCGGCATTTCACTGTTGCAGAGCTGAGGCAGCATGGTAATCATAACCAACACCTGAATAGTTAGCAAGTAGACGACAAATTATAAATTAAGGGCGAAACACAGACATTAAGATTTTACTTCCGCCCCAAAGTGTGCCACATCGTCACCATTCGGCAGTTGAGAGTCGAAAAGACTTAAGCTTGTTTTTGCCGCGAAAAGAGGGTGCCAGAAGCAACATGTCTGGTAGCCATGACAACCCGTTTCATACTTTTGGAGAAAATGCTGTTATATCAACCATCTCGTGTATCAACTAGACCCGGTCTCGGGTCTTCGAAATAATGCAACTGTGACTACCTCACTTTACTTTTGAAGTCAACAATGCACTTTGGGCCGCCCAGAATATTGAGCGAAGAATATAATAAGATATAATAATAATATATACGTAATAGTAATACTAAATAATATATAATAATATATAAAGAATATAAGAATATATAATATTTAGCCCAGAATACTGCTTTCACATGGCTGCATTGTAGTTTAGGGGCGTATCGACTGCACAGGTCATATAGCTGTTTACACGTGGTAGAATTCCGGCAGAAACATGGCCATACAGGATCGTGGTGACGGCAGAACTGGACAGGGTTCCGCGGTGCCCGACGTCAGAGAAGTCCGCGGCACCAGAGCCGGCTCTGACGTCACAGGGATTACGGGATTACGTCGCGCAATGCATCGGCCATGGGGAGTGTAGTAGCTTTGGTCGACGTCCGCGATGTTCGCGGCAAACGATACGAAAAAGGAAAAGAAAAACGTTCACCTTGTCTGCCGCTGGACGGAGGGTCGAGTTGTTGTTCCTGTGGCTCCTGCTGATCATCTCAATGGTTACTACGCAGTAAAAGTGAATAGCCTCATTTACCGCACGTGGTACATGAAAATCCTGGATTTTGTTAGGATACTATCAAAGTAGACATTCATCAGTTGCGGTTAGGGCCTCTGGTAACCATGACCTGACAGAGCCGATTCCAAGGACACCACAACCAGTTGTCTCTTCTGGGAGCCCCTTCTGTCAGCCTCGGTCACCTGGCCGGCCACTTCCCGACGACGCCTCAACCCTTCCGCCTCGGCGTCGGCCAGTGTGCACCGTATACTGTCACGTGGAGAGGGGGCGGCCAGTGCTCACCGTATGCTGTCACATGGGGAGGGGGGCAGTGTTCACCGTATGCTGTCACGTGGGGAGGGAGGGCAGTGTTCACCGTATGTTGTCACGTGGGGAGGGGGAAGTGTTCACCGTATGCTGTTACGTGGGGAGGGGGGGGCAGTGTTCACCGTATGTTGTCACGTGGGGAGGGGGAAGTGTTCACCGTATGCTGTTACGTGGGGAGGGGGCAGTGTTCACCGTATGTTGTCACGTGGGGAGGGGGAAGTGTTCACCGTATGCTGTCACGTGGGGAGGGGGCAGTGTTCACCGTATGCTGTCACGTGGGGAGGGAGGGGGCAGTGTTCAAACGTATGCTGTCACGTGGGGATGGGGGGGGACAGTGTTCACCGTATGCTGTCACGTGGGGAGGGGGAAGTGTTCACCGTATGCTGTTACGTGGGAGGGGGCAGTGTTCACCGTATGTTGTCACGTGGGGAGGGGGAAGTGTTCACCTTATGCTGTTACGTGGGGAAGGGGGCAGTGCTCACCGTATGTTGTCACGTGGGGAGGGGGAAGTGTTCACCGTATGCTGTCACGTGGGAGGGGGCAGTGTTCACCGTATGTTGTCACGTGGGGAGGGGGAAGTGTTCACCGTATGCTGTTACATGGGGAGGGGGCAGTGTTCACCGTATGTTGTCACGTGGGAGGGGGAAGTGTTCACCGTATGCTGTCACGTGGGGAGGGGGCAGTGTTCACCGTATGTTGTTACGTGGGGAGGGGGAAGTGTTCACCGTATGCTGTTACGTGGGGAGGGGGGGCAGTGTTCACCGTATGTTGTCACGTGGAGAGGGGGGCAGTGTTCACCGTATGCTGGCACGTGGGGAGGGGCAGTGTTCACCGTATGTTGTCACGTGGGGAGGGGGGGGGGCAGTGTTCACCGTATGTTGTCACGTGGGGAGGGGGAAGTGTTCACCGTATGCTGTTACGTGGGGAGGGGGGGGGCAGTGTTCACCGTATGCTGTCACGTGGGGAGGGGGAAGTGCTCACCGTATACTGTCACGTGGGGAGGGGGGGGGAAGTGTTCACCGTATGCTGTTACATGGGGAGGGGGGGGTAAGTGTTCACCGTATGCTGTCACGTTGTCACGTGGGCGGCGGCCGGTGTGCACCGTACGCTGTCACGTGGCAGGAGCTGATTGTCATAAGCGCCGCCGACTCAGCGCCGAGTGCATTCCTGCGGTCTGCCGGCGTGGCCTTGACATTGGCACGGCGCGCCGGCCACGTCACGGCCGCGCCGGCCACGTCACTGCCGCGCCGGCAGCCGTTCCAGGAGCCGACTCGCCGACGAAATGGGCGGAGCCTCAGCGGTCGCAGTGTCCGTCCTCACGTCCGGCCGTGACGTCACGGCCCTCCCGGCGGCCGCAGCCGGCCGGACGTAGCCGGACGTAGCCGGACGTAGCCGGACGAGCAGCACGGTGTCGGGTGTGGCGCCGGCCGGCCGCCGCGAAGGACAGCGAGGGCTCCGGAGCGGAGCCGCCGCCGCGCCAGTTCCGGCTGGCTGTCGGACCGGCATCCGCATGGACACAGCGGAGGAGCGTCCGTCGCCGGGTCTTCGTCCCGGCAGCAGCACGCTGTCACCCCGCGCCACGGTAGCGCGGCATCACCTCATGGACACGATATCATCTCGTCTCCGCGCCAACACTGGCGTGACATCCCTTGGATTATGGGCACGATGTCATCTCATCTTCTAGCCAAGAGTGGCGCAACATCACCTCATCCTATGGGCACGACGTCATCTCATCTTCCGCAAACCGTGGGAACTTATATCACTGCATCTTCGTCCCGGCACTGGAACATCGGCTCATATTCATTTTATCAGTGGTACGTTATCATCGCATTACTGCGTCCCAGTGCCACGATGTCGCCTCATCTTCGCCCTATCAGCGTCACGATGTCGCATCATCTTCACCCCAGCCGCAACCCTGACCCCCACGGTCGTCCAGCTCCCCTGACCTCCCATGGTCGTCCAGCTCCCCTGACCCCCCACATGGGCGCAAAATGACCAACGCAGTCGATGCGCCCTAAAGCACAAATCCACCACCACCACCTGACCCCCCACGGTTGTTCGGCTCCTCTGACCTCTCACGGTCGTCCGGCTCCCCTGACCTCCCTCGGCCGTCCGGCTCCCCTGACCTCCCTCGGCCGTCCGGCTCCCCCGACCTCCCTCGGCCGTCCGGCTCCCCTGACCTCCCACGGTCGTCCAGCTCCCCTGACCTCCCACGGCCGTCCAGCTCCCCTGACCCCCCACGGCTGTTCGGCTCCTCTGACCTCCCACAGTCGTCCAGCTCCCCTGACCTCCCTCGGCCGTCCGGCTCCCCCGACCTCCCTCGGCCGTCCGGCTCCCCTGACCTCCTACGACCGTCCGGCTCCCCTGACCTCCCTCGGCCGTCCGGCTCCCCTGACCTCCTACGACCGTCCAGCTCCCCTGACCTCCCTCGGCCGTCCAGCTCCCCTGACCTCCTACGACCGTCCGGCTCCCCTGACCTCCCTCGGCCGTCCAGCTCCCCTGACCTCCCTCGGCCGTCCAGCTCCCCTGACCTCCCTCGGCCGTCCAGCTCCCCTGACCTCCTACGACCGTCCGGCTCCCCTGACCTCCCTCGGCCGTCCAGCTCCCCTGACCTCCCTCGGCCGTCCGGCTCCCCTGACCTCCCTCGGCCGTCCAGCTCCCCTGACCTCCCTCGGCCGTCCAGCTCCCCTGACCTCCCTCGGCCGTCCAGCTCCCCTGACCTCACTCGGCCGTCCGGCTCCCCTGACCTCCCTCGGCCGTCCAGCTCCCCTGACCTCCCTCGGCCGTCCAGCTCCCCTGACCTCCCTCGGCCGTCCGGCTCCCCTGACCTCCCTCGGCCGTCCGGCTCCCCTGACCTCCTACGACCGTCCGGCTCCCCTGACCTCCCTCGGCCGTCCAGCTCCCCTGACCTCCCTCGGCCGTCCGGCTCCCCTGACCTCCCTCGGCCGTCCGGCTCCCCTGACCTCCTACGACCGTCCGGCTCCCCTGACCTCCCTCGGCCGTCCAGCTCCCCTGACCTCCCTCGGCCGTCCGGCTCCCCTGACCTCCCTCGGCCGTCCAGCTCCCTGACCTCCCTCGGCCGTCCAGCTCCCCTGACCTCCCTCGGCCGTCCGGCTCCCCTGACCTCCCTCGGCCGTCCAGCTCCCCTGACCTCCCTCGGCCGTCCAGCTCCCCTGACCTCCCTCGGCCGTCCGGCTCCCCTGACCTCCCTCGGCCGTCCGGCTCCCCTGACCTCCTACGACCGTCCGGCTCCCCTGACCTCCCTCGGCCGTCCAGCTCCCCTGACCTCCCTCGGCCGTCCGGCTCCCCTGACCTCCCTCGGCCGTCCGGCTCCCCTGACCTCCCTCGGCCGTCCGGCTCCCCTGACCTCCTACGACCGTCCGGCTCCCCGCCTCTGGCCCCACGCCCGTCTGGCCCTCACCGCTGACCTCTCGGTCGTCCGGCTCCCCTGACCTCCCTCGGCCGTCCGGCTCCCCTGACCTCCTACGACCGTCCGGCTCCCCGCCTCTGGCCCCACGCCCGTCTGGCCCTCACCGCTGACCTCCCTCGGCCGTCCAGCTCCCCTGACCTCCCTCGGCCGTCCGGCTCCCCTGACCTCCCTCGGCCGTCCGGCTCCCCTGACCTCCTACGACCGTCCGGCTCCCCGCCTCTGGCCCCACGCCCGTCTGGCCCTCACCGCTGACCTCTCTCGGTCGTCCGGCCCCCCTGACCTCCCTCGGCCGTCCGGCTCCCCTGACCTCCTACGACCGTCCGGCTCCCCGCCTCTGGCCCCACGCCCGTCTGGCCCTCACCCCTGACCTCCTCGGCCGTCCAGCTCCCCCCCTGACCTCCCTCGGCCGTCCGGCTCCCTGACCTCCCTCGGCCGTCCGGCTCCCCTGACCTCCCTCGGCCGTCCGGCTCCCCTGACCTCCCTCGGCCGTCCGGCTCCCCTGACCTCCTACGACCGTCCGGCTCCCCTGACCTCCCTCGGCCGTCCAGCTCCCCTGACCTCCTACGACCGTCCAGCTCCCCTGACCTCCTACGACCGTCCAGCTCCCCTGACCTCCTACGACCGTCCAGCTCCCCTGACCTCCTACGACCGTCCGGCTCCCCTGACCTCCCTCGGCCGTCCAGCTCCCCTGACCTCCCTCGGCCGTCCAGCTCCCCTGACCTCCCTCGGCCGTCCAGCTCCCCTGACCTCCCACGGCCGTCCGGCTCCCCTGACCTCCCTCGGCCGTCCAGCTCCCCTGACCTCCTACGACCGTCCAGCTCCCCTGACCTCCTACGACCGTCCGGCTCCCTGACCTCCCTCGGCCGTCCGGCTCCCCTGACCTCCTCGGCCGTCCAGCTCCCCTGACCTCCCATGGTCGTCCAGCTCCCCTGACCTCCTACGACCGTCCAGCTCCCCTG
Organism: Ashinkailepas kermadecensis; assembly: GCA_034440615.1. Taxonomy (NCBI): domain Eukaryota; kingdom Metazoa; phylum Arthropoda; class Thecostraca; family Neolepadidae; genus Ashinkailepas; species Ashinkailepas kermadecensis. The sequence goes on from JAOTOM010003469.1 coordinate 101,962, forward strand.
ACCTCCTACGACCGTCCAGCTCCCCTGACCTCCCTCGGCCGTCCAGCTCCCCTGACCTCCCTCGGCCGTCCGGCTCCCCGCCTCTGGCCCCACGCCCGTCTGGCCCTCACCGCTGACCTCTCACGGCCGTCTAGACAGCATTGGATCGTCGTGTGTGATAGCGGAGCGCAGCGTACTGGGACGGCAGGCCGCAGTCGACTCCGCGTCCACACTGCGGAAGCGTCTTTTATGGCTGGAGAACTCGGCATCGACAGACGCTCGCTTCGTCCGCGATGGAACTAGCCGGATGGTAACAGGCCATGTGACTCCCTTATGGCGTGTCAGGTTGATTAATTTCGGTGTGATTTTATTTCGTTGCATTGATGTGAACCAAGCGTTAACCCTCGCTCGTGCACGCGGTTTTTCTACACCTTCCCCAGTACATGGGGAGGAAGGGACGACCCGCTATATATAGCGTTTTCAAACAACTTAAACATACACCTACACATACAAGGTTGGGCCTGACGCCCACGACTCGCACTGGACGTCGGGCCTCCGCTTCGCCATTTCAGGTTGCAGGTGGGCAGTGGAGCCTCTCCGCAGGCAATGAGCTGCCCACCCGCCAAGTGTCCTTCTAATTGTCGTGCATGTATGTCTGTATGTCCGTGTATGAACCTGTATGCTATGTATGTATCGGCCCTTTACGTCACGTTCTTTGTTTGCCGGCGTCTCATCTTTCCTCTCTTGCTTCTTTGATATAACCGGATGCCACATAAGCCGGATTAACGTAACTACTTCTTTAACGTAACAAATCTCTAGCGGATGGCACTTTGCCTCTGCCAAAGATGGGGGAAAAAGGAAAAAAAAAAGGATAGTGCTCGACAATGAAACACACAGTTGCATGTGCCGAAATCTGGCGATTGGTACCGATATGCATGCTGGGGGTTGCCATGGTCGATCTCCCAGGTCAGCTTAAGCGCCAATGTTATCGATATTCCAGAAGTTCGAGTATACAACAGCGTTCCCGAGCGTTCCGAGTATAAAACAAACAAAAAAACAAAAGCGGATACGAACCTGCAATATTCAGCATAGTATGCATAAATAGAGCCTTGGGATATTAACAAAAGCCGATATGGTATATTTGAACCCATAGGTATAAGGTCAGATGACGGTGAAGTGTTAAGTGAAGTGAAGAAAGGTGAAGAGGGGAAGGGAAGCGGCAATAAACCACTTTAAACATCGACAATTCTGGATTTCGGTGAAAAACGACGTGACGTGCTCCCCCTGATGACATCACAGTTCAGTGACCTGACATGACACTCTCGATCTCTGTATACCACCATGTCGACAAATGGTGCTCATCAGCTACACCAGAGGGGGCGGAGCGATGACGGCGGCCGTTTTCTTCGCTTCGAGAGGAGTCAGTCTCGCCTTCGACTCCCCAGATGGGTGTTCTTCTGCGATCACCACACGGAGTGTCATGCAATTGACACCAAATGAAGGAGTCGCGATCACAGCATCACCAATTGCATGAATGCTTCCAGCTGACTCCTTTGCATCCGGCCGAACCTTGAAGCGCTGGACAATGGCCAACTACAATAGCGAATGACGACTTAAAAGAGTCACGACTCGTTCACAAGGTCTCTCATGGCATTCGCACGATGCGTTCAGCCGCCAGATTACCTATTGCCAGTGTGGACACGGCAAGGCCAGGAGTGCGGTGCAGCAGACAGACTCACGACACCACAAGGCATCAGAAGACAGGCTCACGACACCACAAGGCATCAGGAGACAGGCTCACGACACCACAAGGCATCAGGAGACAGGCTCACGACACCGCAGGGCGTCAGCAGACAGACTCACGACACCACAAGGCATCAGGAGACAGGCTCACGACACCACAAGGCATCAGGAGACAGGCTCACGACACCACAAGGCATCAGGAGACAGGCTCACGACACCGCAGGGCGTCAGCAGACAGACTCACGACACCACAAGGCATCAGGAGACAGGCTCACGACACCACAAGGCATCAGGAGACAGGCTCACGACACCACAAGGCATCAGGAGACAGGCTCACGACACCGCAGGGCGTCAGCAGACAGGCTCACGACACCACAAGGCATCAGGAGACAGGCTCACGACACCACAAGGCATCAGGAGACAGGCTCACGACACCACAAGGCATCAGGAGACAGGCTCACGACACCGCAGGGCGTCAGCAGACAGACTCACGACACCACAAGGCATCAGAAGACAGACTCACGACACCACAAGGCATCAGGAGACAGGCTCACGACACCACAAGGCATCAGGAGACAGGCTCACGACACCACAAGGCATCAGGAGACAGGCTCACGACACCACAAGGCATCAGGAGACAGGCTCACGACACCACAGGGCGTCAGCAGACAGACTCACGACACCACAAGGCATCAGAAGACAGACTCACGACACCACAAGGCATCAGAAGACAGGCTCACGACACCACAAGGCATCAGGAGACAGGCTCACGACACCACAAGGCATCAGGAGACAGGCTCACGACACCACAGGGCGTCAGCAGACAGACTCACGACACCACAAGGCATCAGAAGACAGACTCACGATACCACAAGGCATCAGGAGACAGACTCACGACACCACAAGGCATCAGAAGACAGACTCACGACACCACAAGGCATCAGAAGACAGGCTCACGACACCACAAGGCTCAGGAGACAGGCTCACGACACCACAAGGCTCAGGAGACAGGCTCACGACACCACAGGGCGTCAGCAGACAGACTCACGACACCACAAGGCATCAGAAGACAGACTCACGACACCACAAGGCATCAGAAGACAGGCTCACGACACCACAAGGCATCAGGAGACAGGCTCACGACACCACAAGGCATCAGGAGACAGGCTCACGACACCACAGGGCGTCAGCAGACAGACTCACGACACCACAAGGCATCAGGAGACAGGCTCACGACACCACAAGGCATCAGGAGACAGACTCACGACACCACAAGGCGCCAGAAGAGAGGCTCACGACACCACAGGGCGTCAAGAGACAGGCTCACGACACCACAAGGCATCAGGAGACAGGTTACGACACCACAAGGCGCCAAAAGAGGCTCACGACACCACAGGGCGTCGGAGACAGGCTCACGACACCACAAGGCATCAGAAGACAGGCTCACGACACCACAAGGCATCAGGAGACAGACTTACGACACCACAAGGCATCAGAAGACAGGCTCACGACACCACAAGGCATCAGGAGACAGGCTCACGACACCACAAGGCATCAGGAGACAGGCTCACGACACCACAAGGCGCCAGAAGAGAGGCTCACGACACCACAGGGCGTCAGGAGACAGGCTCACGACACCACAAGGCATCAGAAGACAGACTCACGACACCACAAGGCATCAGGAGACAGACTCACGACACCACAAGGCACCAGAAGACAGGCTCACGACACCACAAGGCATCAGGAGACAGGCTCACGACACCACAAGGCATCAGGAGACAGGCTCACGACACCACAAGGCATCAGAAGACAGGCTCACGACACCACAAGGCATCAGGAGACAGGCTCACGACACCACAAGGCATCAGAAGGGAGGCTCACGACACCACAAGGTGTCAGAAAACAGGCTCACGACACCAGAAGGCGTCAGAAGGGAGCTCTAAACATCACAAGGCGTCGTAAGGGAGGCTCTAGAAGTCATAAGGCCTCAGAAGGGTCCTATTGAAGGCGTCCAGGCGTCAGAAGGCCCCATTACATCGCTAACAATACAATCACTGCCTGAAAATAACTTGAACGTACACTTACAAGATCCTGGGTATTTTCGGACGGCAATAACATGCGAGTAGTAAGATACCGACCAAACAATTAGCGGTTAAATCAGGTGAATATTTTAAGGGCCTTAACTACCATTGATGAGGAAATTAATAACAGTGATCCAAAATCTAGTCGTGAGTCTCTCTCACATTTCAGTCTTGTAGATTACTAATTTCCTGTTTCATAGAGTGGTCCGTGGTGACATAATTTTACGACGTCGGGACCATCTGCACTGAACTCAACTGTTGAACTGCAGAATGTGGTGTACATTAAGCCTATTGTGCAAGACATGCAAACTTATTTCATTGCTAAGGGAGGGTGGGGTGGGGGGTAATCAGCCCCTCCTTAAGATATCGTTGACCAATGGACCAACTGCTTTGAAAATAATAATTTCGTTTGAAATTTCGTATCGTTAACTATATTTTATTGACACAAAACTTCGAAATTTTGAAAACGGCGGTTGCAGGAGGCAAACAAGGTGGAAATAATACTTCTTTGTTTCACTGTAGCCCTTGGATTTAGTCGCATATTCCAATTCAATTGCTACCAATCGAACACTTCTGGCCAGCAAAACGTCATTTTGTAATCAACTCAATGGTTCGTCATAACTAAAGTGTATCTTCATATAATATTATATCGAAAGTTGCTCTAAAATTAAAAAAGCATAGGCAGCACCAGGTGCACAAAAATGGGGCAGCCACCATATTTGTTTACCATGGATCGGCTTCCGCCCGCGACAAATTATGTATATGTCCACGCATAAAATATGTTTAAAGTTTCACGCGTTCTGAAATCTCAGGGACAGCCCAACTTGCCTACTATCTCATTATTATGGACCATGCCCTTTACTTGAACATGCCTAGCCTCTATCCCTCTAAAGCAGACCTTGATCCGCCTATGCCGAAAATTATTACATTCTTTCACTGTAGGAATTCCCAAGAAATTAACAATGTGATGGTGTGGCAGGGGCTTGCTCTCTTATCATGCTGAAAACTACCACAAACCCGCTGCTTCCTTACCCTGGAGCCGCCTCTGCCATATGTGTGCATATTTAGTAACGTAACATGTGCAACGTATATGTGTTCTGCAGCAATGGGGTTGCTGTTGTCATCACTTACGAACAAAACGTTGTAACTATCCGACTGGCTTTGAAAGCTTAGGGAACTACTACCATAAGACCCCAAGACATAACCATATTTGGAAGGTATTTACTCGAAAAGATATCAGTCGGTATTAAAATGTTCAGTTTATTCAGACGCACAATTCCAGCAGAACTGATAGACCAGAAAGTTGGGTTTGCCGTCATCTTGGTCTGCCTGTTATCCACAGGAAGAAAACTTCAGAGACTGAATTCTGCGCCTGCACTGCATGTGGTAAAACCATGGATCATGTACGCCTGGATTGGAAACCAACAGCTGTTTGCGTATCGGCCCACTCAGCTGAGGGTAAGTAAAAACACAGAATCGCGGCCGGTTTTAGGCCGTGCGCCTATGGGAGTTCAGGGTACGCATTTCGTATTTGATTTTTTTCCAACTGATTCAGCCATCCCAGGAAAATTGCATCACCCTTTCATGATACATAATTGATCAAGGAACCTTACAGTTCTTTCCTTATTGATTTATTATGCTCCGTTCAGAAGTTGTCGTGGTGCGAAGTGAAGAAATTTGTGAGAGGGAGCCCACCTCGCCCCAAGGGTCGGCCCACCGATGTTGATATCTTGATGATCTTAATCTTGAATCTTTATCTTGATCTTGAAATGATTGGACGGGGCAAAGTACATGAAGGCAATGGGCAGAACAAAATTAATTGGGGGGGGGCACATTCCATTGGCTCCCATGTTAGAAGTTGAAATAATTGCGGGGGTGAGTTAAGCAAACATTGAGGTGGCAGTTCCCCTCAAAGGTGTATAAAACAACACCCCTGAGTCGAACGACTGGCAAGTGGTAGCGAATCGGCGAGAGGTAGTGGTGTTGCCAGCTAGGGTATGTTGCAAGGGCTGATCCAAGGGGAGGAAGTGAAAGTTGCACCCCTTATGACCCGAAGGACGCCTCTCTTGGAGGCTCCAGTGTATCCCCTCCCTCGAATTTCTCAGCGCAACGCGCTCCTCGGCCTGGGAACGGCAGTCCTCTGAGAGTCCGAACGCACGCCGCGAATTTTTCGGCGAAAGGCACTCCTTGGACACAAACAAATGGTGCCTCTCTGGGAGATCGGAGTGTACCCCGTCCAAATGTTCTGGACAAAGAGCCGCCCCTCTGGAGTAATGACGTCTCCTTGGCAAAATCATAAATTTGTCAGTGGTATGGTGTAGGGGGGGGGGGGGGGGCTTGCACCCTCCATGGAACTTCCTCTCAATCCTCTTTGCGGATTGGTTGGTACGCCGATGTCTGTACTCACCCATTCAGTTGTGTAAACCACTCCACCTGAAAATATAAGCCACATATCTAGAGAGCAAGGAGGATGGGGGCGAAAGGAGAACCGTCTATTCTTATCTTTGAGGGTGAAACTGCCCCCTCAATGCTTGTTTCCCCCACCCGCAATAATTTCAACTTCTAACATGGGAGCCTATGGAATGTGACCCCCTATTCATTTTGGTCTGCCTATTGCTTTCATGTACTTTGCCGCTCCGATACTTTTAAGAAATAAACATCGGTGGGCCGATCCTTTCGTCGAAATTGGCTCCCTCTCACAGATGCATTCACTTCGCATCACGACAACTTTGGAACGGAGTGTAATAAATAAATAAGGAAAGAATGGTAAGGTTCCTTGATCAATTCTGTATCACGAAAGACAGATCCAATCCTCCTGGGGTGGCTGAATCAATTGGATAAAAAATAAATACGAACTGCGTACCACGAACTCCCATAGTCGCACGGCCTAAAACTGGCCGCGTTTCGTGTTTTTACTTACCCTCCGCTAGGTGGCAGGTTGATGCCGCTGATACGCGCAGATCAAAGGCGCCGACGCGGGGTTTCCGATCCAGGCGTACATGATCCATGGTAAAACTATGTCCTGATGGCAAATTATTGCCATTTGTTGTGACCACCAAACACTGTGGATGCTTTTGCTTGCGGTTATATTAAAGTCATAAAGTCATAAAGTATTAAGGCTTAATAAGAGCCACAGGGGCCCATCTGGGTTAAGCCTATCTATAAAAGGTACCAGAAATGTAGATACTCCCACCCCAATCAATCCCTTATCCAAAGTTCCTAGGAAGCTATATATCCCAGCCTATCTAGCACCACTCACTTGCTACCGCATAACACCCTCAACAATCACAAGCTCCTCCCATCATACCCATCGTGCCACCATAGACAATCTGATCAGCATCACATCCCGAAGGAAGGTGCCGAATCCACTGCTAGGCACATCCCACATAAATTCTTAAAGCGTTCAGACTTAATAAGAGACTCACTTGCTATTGCATAATACACTGAACAATTACAAACTCCTCCCATCATACCCATTGTGCTACCATAGACAATCTCATCAGTATCACATCCCGAAGGAAGGTGCTGAATCCACTGCTAGGTATACCCTATATAAAGTTATAAAGCGTTTAGTCTTAATAAGAGACTCACTTGCTATTGCATAACACACTCAACAATTACAAACTCCTCCCAACTCCCAACTCCTCCCTGTTGATCAACCCTCCCTGGAATACAGAAAAACAATCCCCCTAGTCTGATAATGATTGTCTATGCCGTTTTTAAAGATGGTCAGTGTGTTGCTACTGACAATGGTTCCTGGCAGCTGGTTCCAGTGTTCTACTACCCTGTTGGTGAAGAAAGACTGTCTTAACCTTGTCCTGCTGTGATTAACTTTAATTTTGAATTGATGACCTCTAATTGCATCATTTCTGTTAAATTCAAACATTTGCCTGAGATATCCCTGTTCCTGACCATGAACAAATTTAAAAACCTCGATGAGATCTCCTCTCAGCCTTCTATATCTAAGTGAAAACATATTCAATTTCTTCAGTCTTTCCTCATATGCCAGGTTGCCTATACCATTAACCATTTTTGTTGCCCTCTTTTGTACTCTCTTTAAAAGCCAACAATCTTTCTCATAACTAGGGGACCAAGCTTGTACACAGTATTCCAAATGTGGCCTGACATATGCACAGTAAAGCTTCCTGATGACCTCCTCACTTTTGTATGACACATTCCTCTGTATTGCCCCAAACATTCTTAGTGCCTTCTTCCTGGCTTCTTTGGTCTGTTCTGATGCCCCCAATTTTGTGTTCAAAATAACACCTAAGTCCTTCTCCTGCTGAGTCACAGATAGTACTTGGCCACCCATCAAGTATGGAGCCTTCATATGCTGCCTACCTACATGCATGACTTTGCACTTATCAAAATTAAACTTCATTTGCCATTTTTCGGACCACTTCACTAGCTCGTCTAAGTCTTTCTGCAGCAAAACCTGCTCATTGTGCCCTGTTATTGCCCTAAAGATCTTCAAATCATCAGCAAATTTCAAAACCTTACTGCTAAGGCCACATTCAATGCTATTCACATATATAATGAACAATAGTGGCGCCAGTACCGACCCCTGGGCGACTCCACGAAGAACATTTTGCCATTAATTGATCGGGCAATTAATTAATTAATTGCCATATTGATCAACTAGAGCAGGGCAGTGGCGCACCAATGATTGCCCGATGGGGGGGGGTCCGGGGTTTATGAATCTTCTCCATTTTTATTGTTGATCTGGAAGTAGATGTTGAATTTTACGTTCATAATTATTTTTCTTCTCGTCAGAAAAAGTTGCTCGTGCGAGCGTCAGAGGCAGTGGTCGTCCAAGGACAGTCAACACGGCCGAGCCACGATCACGATACGTGTCGTGTCACGGAGACACCATCGCACGTGGCAGAGCTGACTCGCAGTCGGGGAGCGGTGTCCGGGTCCGCGCCTGTCACAGAAGGAAACGGCAGCCCAGCTGGAAACATCCATTTCCTCTGCAAACAGGATCATCAGGAGCTAGCTGCAGCTGCAGCTTTCCGGAACTTCCTGATGAGGTGTCTGACTCAACAGGAGAAACAGAAGCGCCTGGAAAGGTCCAGTGCCTTATTCTGCCTTTTGTATGATGCGAAGTTGCTGCGACGCGTCTTGCTCCTACTCTGCGACGCGTCTTGCTCCTACTCTCGACACCCTGGCGTTTGCGCTCGACGTCCTGGCGTTTACGCTCGACACCCTGGCGCTCACCGACGAGATGCCAGTCCGAACGGGATCCCAGTGCGCAGGCGCAGACACGGCGGTCGGGTTATGGCTAGTGCCCGTGCAAGCGCATTGGGGAAAACACACCTGGTGTTCATGGAATCCGACGTGGGCTTGGAGAAGCGCAGCCACGGAGGTGTCCTGGAGAACGAGTACTTCCCCCAATATTCGGCGAATATCAGAAGAACGATGGATCTTCCGGCATGACGGGCAACGTGCCAACCCACATCGAGTGCACGCCCGTTCTGAGATAAGCGATGTCCTGCATACATCAAGCCTGCTGAATGGCCACCGAAGAGTTCCCACCCTAACCGGTGCGGCTTTGTGTGTGTGGTGGGCTAGAGTGCATTGGTGTGCCGTAGTGTTCAGATCCGAGATGTTGGTCATCTTAAGCAGAGGCCAGAGCAGTGCTGGTCTCCAGAGGCCAGAGGCCAGAGGCCAGAGGCCAGAGGCCAGAGGCCAGAGGCCAGAGGCCAGAGGCCAGAGGCCAGAGCAGTGCTGGTCGGCAATGTCGCAGCCAAAGATCACCAACGCGGTTTCCTCACTTCCGCAGCGAGCTCAGGCCTGCATCGACTGCGGTGCAGAGATTGGAGCGCTTTCCAAAGCTATGCAGTGTGCTTCTCATGCTGTTGTTGCTTGCTTCAGGATAAACTCGATGCTTTTAAAATACCCATCTCGTACACTCCTAGCGGACGAAAATAAAAATACGCTGGTGTCATACGACAGCAAATTCACCGCACATTTTAATGTTGCCCGGTTCGCTTCATGTTGCCCATTAGTGTCCAAGATACAGGTCAGCAAATTAATTGTTCTGGTTCTTTTTGCGAGGGGATATGCACCTGAATGTCAACGACGCCCTTCCTGAACGAGAACGGCGTCCCCACCGCCACAGCACCCCGTGCGCCGGGCTGACCCCCCGGACTGTGGAGCCGTGTCACCCCCTCCCATCTCGCCATACGGCCAGACGTGTACCTAACGTCGTCTTCCAAACCACAGCAGTAGCTCAGGCCACCGAGGTGACGTGTGAAGCGCACATACACCGTCCGTCTGTGATCCTGCAATACACATCTCTCGCTTCGCCAGCAAATGCGCTTTCTCCCCACATGGCCAGGACACGATCGGCCTACATCCTGATGGGCCACTACCTGCGATGGCTCACGTCACGGCACAGGAGACTCCCTGACATCGGTCGTCAAAGACATGACTTCCTAAACTGAAATGCACAGCCGGAAAAGGGAGCAAATGCCCCACCATTGACGTCCAAATTAAGCAGCACGACTCCTTCAGTGAGCGTAACGACTCTTAAAAAGGTACGTCGCATGTAAGACTCCAGAATGGGAAGTTACTTGCAATGTAAGGGAGGCCATATGAGAAGTCTCCTGCCATGTCTACCACAGGTTGTCGTGTGAAGTCTCAGAAAAGAGGTTGACCCCCATGACGGGGGTCACGATTCCCCATACAGGCGTCACTAGGGGAGTCAAATGTATTTGTAGTGTTGCATCGGGGCAGTGGTGTCACTTGGTATGAGCTAAGTGGGGAAACTGCCCCCCCCCCCTCTCCTCAATCAGACCGAAGCTTAATCATTGAGTCCACATGCAAGCACCTTTCTCCGGAGCGCTCTAGTGCCCCCCCTCCTCCGCTCAACGAGTTTCTTTTTCAGTCGATGGCGCCCCTCTCCGCAAAAAAATATGCCACCAAAAACATCAATTGACCCCTCAACCAATTCAACAAAGTGACACTCATGCATCGTTGAGTACCTACGACTCCCCGTGTGGTGGAATTTATAGGCATATTATGCAGCCCTCTTCAGACGTGTAATGTTTCTCAGTGTATAATTCTAACCATATTCAGAGAAGCACGTTAGGTGGATCGTGACATGCCCCACAGGATCCCATTTCCTGTAGAATAGCGTGAACAGGAGCGAAACTTTACCAAAATTATTGTGGAACGGGGGCGATGCATGAAGGAAATTAGAAGATCCAAATCGGTTGGAGGCTCACTCCATAATCATGGAGTCCTAGGCTAGAATCTGACATTACTGGGGGGGGGGCACGCTAGATTTAATGTGGCCAGGCCTCCAGAGCATACAAAGCTTCACCCCTGGGCGCGAGAACTTGGAGGCAGATGAGTGAGAATGCAGTTGTAGATGGTATTTCCCGGATTTATAAGCGAAGCTGTAGAGCACTATGCACATTACATGCTACAAGCCTCTGAGGCACATAGGCTTGCAGCATCCTACCCCTTCTGCCAACCTTACTCCTTACCTGTCCGGTAAGCCCCGACGTGCACGAGCAACTTTATGTGTTCTTCCGGGTTTCAGCTGAACGGCCCGATCGTCTGAAATGTAACTAAATGCTTCGAGCCTATTGCATGCACACTTTGTGAATACGAACATGTGGTGAGAAATTCGACGAATTGCATCCTGATGGAATGGTCTGTTAGTTTTCACCTGACGTTGCGTGTTACACTCGACTCCTTGGTGTCATCGCACTGTATTATTATATTTCAATTTAAAGCAAGAGCAGGGATTGCACCTGGGCATAGTTGGGAGGATGGGGGTAAAATTATGCACAGCCTGTCGTGGGAAGTCGTATGTACGACCCCCTACATGGCCTTGCAATAGCCGTGGTGGGTAGCTAGCCTGAACTTCCCGATTCGTTGCGTCGATACTTTGAGCGTCCGCCGATGCTGCTGCTACCTACAAAAGTTGGTGCTGCCACCTACACAACAATAATAACTTCAACGGTTGATTCTTAGGGCAGCACTGCGGTATTGATCAGTCGATATTTTATGGCGCGTCAGCTGCCTCGCTTATATTGCCTGGAATATTGATCAACTGTGACTGCGGTTCCAGACGTTTGACGAATTGAAAAATATAACACGCACTGAAGTAGAAATGGTACATTCCAACCCACCACGATACTACCATCGCCTGTAATTCACCAATTGTGCATTGATCTTTGGGTGTAAACTCCTGGGGATTTGGAGAGGGAGCGGGGGTTCGACCACCCGCGCGAAGTAAACTTAGAATTAGGTCTACAGCGCACACCAGGTATTCTGAACCCAAAACACATCGTCATCCAACCCCCACCCCGTCTCCAAGTCTGAATAGTTATCCACCGGTACGGTTAAATGTCGCTGAAATTCTAAAAATGTCCCTGAATATGCAAACTCCTCGATGACGTTTTTCACCAGGCACTCCTTAGTTGGACGATTTTGAAGACAAAGGTTTAGGAATAATCTGAATGTTTGAGGAGGTCATTTTCAGGTTGTTTTTGCAAAGCTGTTGGGGTTAATTTTCACTTTTGGTGTGATGGAGGGCAAGTCGTTCATCTGGATGTCAGCGAAATAATAAAGCATGAAGCCCAAGAGGTGCACAGATTTATGAGGCAGAGGGTCACTTCCGATGAAGAATGCATGTGTCGAGCACTCTTCTGATGCAATTCCATTCGTGCCTGATCGTAGAGTCGTGGCCAGTACCATGTGTATGTCATGTAAGCTGAGTCTGACACCCTCAGGTGATATAACATTGATACCTCAACCTACTGTTATGCCCGAACCTGTCACCTTGTCCCCAAACAGCAAACCGCGCGACCAATATCAGTGACCTAACTAGCAATCAAATACATATCCACAGAAATGCTTCTACTTGACAGATCAAAACTCTGGTTCTTCCCACGATGCATTCATTACGTTGGGTTCCGACCAGAAAATATCAAGGCAAGATTTTCTCCCATTCACCGGTCTTTAAAAATGTACCTAAGTATGCAAACGCAGTGACAAGTGCGGCGGAGCATCGGGATTAAATGTGGGCGACGGATGCATTTGGAGCATATTTTACATTGAGCGCTACGAGGGATATCACAGTTTTGTTGACGAAGTGAGGGCTTCGTGCCCACCTGCCTCAGCCAGTGCAGCTGCCCGCCTCTCACGGCGTCGGATCACAGGCCTGGTGCGTGTCGAATAGCTCGCAATGACTGGCTCTGCACTGCAAGAACAGCCTTCCAAATATGGACATTTAGGCCATAGAAGCGATTGACCTGGAATTGAGATGATTGCTTCAATGAGCAATTTCATATCTCATTATCTCATATCCGATATCTCATTTCGTTGAAGTCGTAGATGACGTCGATACCGGTCCGTGAGAAAATATCGGAGAACCTTCGTTTATATTGGCAATTGAGGAAATTAATCCCCCTAACATTTATCGCCCTTACTGCTAACCGTACTTACGGTGGAACATTCGTTCTTTTTGCCCGTACCCCTAGACAAGTGCGATTTCTTTACCTTATTATTCATTTTCACGCTATGGTGTGTCACATGTAGCATTATATAAACGTTTACCCGTCCTGGGACCAGATTCCTGAATACCAGTCTGTCTTATTTAAGACATATTGGTCTTGGATACGCCTTTTCCAGTTTCATTAAAAAGTCTTATTTAAAGAAACAAGAATGTAGAACTAAGGCACTGTTTCGTGATGCAGTGTTTCATGAAAACTGGAATGTAAGACAAATGCATTCAAATATCGTATGTTCCTGAGCAAGAAATCAAGCGCATAATTCTTGCGTACATTGTATGCAGGGCTGCAGTGTAGCGGCGTGTAGGGATACGTAGGGCTGCAGTGTAGTGGCGTGTAGGGCTACGTAGGGCTGCAGTGTAGCGGCGTGTAGGGATACGTAGGGCTGCATTGTAGTGGCGTGTAGGACTACGTAGGGCTGCAGTGTAGCGGCGTGTAGGGCTACGTAGGGCTGCAGTGTAGTGGCGTGTAGGGCTACGTAGGGCTGCAGTGTAGCGGCGTGTAGGGCTATGTAGGGCTACGTAGGGCTGCAGTGTAGCGGCGTTTAGGGCTACGTAGGGCTGCAGTGTAGTGGCGTGCTGTTCGGCTGGAACTGGCATTTTCAATGCAAGTTACTTGGATGTGTTCATCCGTTAGGTGCGCCATTTTACTAGTGTTGCGAAGTTCATCTGAACGTGCAAGGCATCACATATGATAAAAGCATCGATCCATTTCAGGGAAATATTTCGGTTGTTCCCAGCAATGGTAGAGGGATTGCTACGACAGGTGGGACATGTCATAGCCCATTTAATGCGATGGCGCTGGCACCAGCAGAGCAGCTGCCACTGGAACTGAAGTCAGTGGTCAATTAGGGGAAACGACTCCATTATATATGCCAACTCACTCCCAATCAATGAGTTCGCCAAATATTTTGCATAGGGTGCACGAGAGTTCTCTAATCGAATAATTCCATGCAACCTCACAGCTGTCATATTAAGTCGCGTAGAAGTGTGAGGGATTCAGCCCCCCTTCTCACCGGCGCTGGCGACGCCCATGCCGTCATTTCATGGTAGGTACCTACCCACCTGGGCACCTCATGTATATTTAGTACGATTGAGTTTGGGACTTGTCGATAAGTGCATCTCGCCGAATCAGAAACACTTCGTCTTGGGGGCATGCTGGAGCCGAGATCGGTAGATGCACTAGGCACTATTGGCGTCACAAATAGTTTGGCGGTCAGGCTGAGCGTCTTGGCACTCGAACATCCTGCTCAGGCATGGTCTGCTCAGGTGTGGACGGAAACAGTGTACTTATGGAGGATATTCAGCGCCCAGCCCGACTCCAAGCTATGTGTGACGCCAATTATACCGAACCAACTGGTTTTTGGCTATCGATATCAGTTTGTATCCGCATGTTTTCAAATTAGACTAACCACTATGTTGTGTACAGATTCCTTGCCACGGGCTCATTATACCATGCGGTGCGGGATATGCATGGCCCGAGTAAGGCCACTGTCTGCGGAGTGCTGCACCGAGTGTGCGACGCACTCATCGCCATCAGCTTGGGTGCCATCGAGTGGCCTGCCACCGCTGATGATTTCCGCCGTCAGGCTGCGCTGTTCTTCTCCACGGCCGGAAGCCCAGATGTCTTCGGCATGTAATGTTTCCCGCAGCACTTGTCTAATTCCCTCGTATATGTAGTTTCTGCGTTATTGTGGTGAATAAACAGCAGCTGCTGCGCAAATCAAGTGGCTTCAATGTTTTCGGACTGAAGCTTTCGGTCACGCTGCGCATATCCTAGCGCTAATTTCCGATCTCCGGAACATCACTCACATCAGCACTGTAATGCCACTTGTGATCGTGTACGCTCGTGATGATGGTTTGTGTTGCACATTAGTGCACTACTGTAACTGAAACTGAAAAAACCCTGCTCGGGAGGATCCGAAATACATTGCATTACATTACATTATATTACATTACATTACTGTCGATTTCGCGCTGAAACTGACGCCCAGCCAACGCACATTGAACGCAACCACGAACTGGCTATATTTTGTCTTCAAAATGGTGAACTAGGTAATATGGAATTGTCCGCCAGGTGGATAAGAGGTGGACGAGAGGACAAGAGGAGAGGAGGTGGATAAGAGGCGGAGGTGGGTCTAAGAGGTGGACAAAATATAACCGCATATATATTAGTACTGGAGGTTCGGCGCATCGTGTAATAATAGCATTAATCAGGGGTGCCATTCTCCATTACGTGATGCGTGCTGCCAGTGGCACAAGGGCTGATCAAGCCGATTGGCATGGGGGAGGGGTGTGGGTGGTGCAACAACTGGGTGTGCAACCAGGAACGACTGGGGGCTCCTGAGAGATCGTGGCTCCCCAAAATTGGGCCGGTATTCGGAAAAATTGCACCAGGATGCGAAAAATCACGCTGGGCCGCAAACGTTTCCGTCGGGGGCTAAAACAAATTCCGGTCGGAGGCCCAAAAAGAGACAGCGGGGACCCAAGAACTGGCGTCAGGACCCAAAAACCGTGCAGGGTGATGCAAAATCGCGCTTGCGCCCCAAAATTCGCATCCGGCATCAACAATTCGCGTCGAGGGCCAAAAAACTATAGCGGGGCCTCTGAAAATCGCACTGTGGCCCCCAACATTCCGGTCGGCGGCCGAAAAAATACAGCGAGGCCCCGAAAACCAGCGCCGCGACCAGAAAATCGTACCAGGGTTCCCAAAAATCGCGCTTGGCCCAACAAATTAATTGACATGAGGGCCGGAAACAAACAAAATTGTCACCAGAGATCACCTTATGTCAATGTCCTTCAACAAACAATTCCATAGCTAATAACATAACAACCTGTTCAACGCTAATAGTCCGAACAACAATTTACGCCAATTTATTTCATGTTCCATGAGAAAGCACATCAGTAACATGTAACACATTACTAGACCACGGCTCAACCGCGGCTCATCTTACCCCGATCGCGAATGCTTAACTAGACCTTATTTCAAATTAAATATGGCTGCCCACCTTCTGATCATCCCACACCAAAATTGCTTGGATGAATTTCAAGATAAGACACATGCCAACAATTGTGTACCATGTTGCGGAGCCTTTCTGTTACGAATTGAGGAAAAAAGAGCATTTCCAAGTCAAGTTAAATTACTTCAAGCCTTCAAAACACATTGTGTTCAACACTCGCCAGATATCTTGCGCTCCCTGGCTCCTGTCCAACCAAAATTGAAGACTTTCTTCGAAGTGTGCGCATGCGACTTGTAAGTTCTAATAACACCATACGAGGTGAGATAACAGAGTTGGCTCAACTTACCTGGAGGCTCAACTAAGCTAACTTTCCCTACCTAGTTTTGTAAGGTCTTAGATTTTCATGAAACTGGACCCAGCCCATTTTCTCTCTGTCTCTGTCTCTGTCTCTGTCTCTGTCTCTGTCTCTGTCTCTGTCTCTGTCTCTGTCTCTGTCTCTGTCTCTGTCTCTGTCTCTGTCTCTGTCTCTGTCTCTGTCTCTGTCTCTGTCTCTGTCTCTGTCTCTGTCTCTGTCTCTGTCTCTGTCTCTGTCTCTGTCTCTGTCTCTGTCTCTGTCTCTGTCTCTGTCTCTGTCTCTGTCTCTGTCTCTGTCTCTGTCTCTGTCTCTGTCTCTGTCTCTGTCTCTGTCTCTGTCTCTGTCTCTGTCTCTGTCTCTGTCTCTGTCTCTGTCTCTGTCTCTGTCTCTGTCTCTGTCTCTGTCTCTCTCTCTCTCTCTCTCTCTCTCTCTCTCTCTCTCTCTCTCTCTCTCTCTCTCTCTCTCTCTCTCTCTCTCTCTCTCTCTATCTCTCTCTCTCTCTCTAAGCTGATTGAAGCGTGTAAATGCATGTCACGATGTGGTAGAATGCAGATACGCTCGTGTGCTCGAGTGTACTTAGGAAGAACTTGAACACGATGAAAGAACGACTTGAATATGACATCCTCAAACATTTGATTTGTTTGCACCTAGAAATCCCCATGCGATAAAAGAGTTAATTCCAGCAAGCTTACACATCGAAAGAGGATAACAACCGTTCCGTGAACTGAGACGTCCCGGCAATGGGACCGATCGGTACCAAGATATATTCGGATGTTAATACTACTGCTTCTTTTAAACGTCACGTGGATTCATCTATTGCTATTAATTCATTTCTGTTCCTAATTCTGAAAAATCCCCAGTGATTATGACAGCGCAGAGGATTCTTACGATATTCATCGCACGGGAATGGCGTCACAGACATACCGTAATTAAGTTATGCACCGTACCAGCTAAAAGGATATATAAACGGTGAAGAAATCAGCAGAATTTGCATACACCGCCACCAATGGTGGAATTCTCTCTTCAGACTTGGGGAGGTGGGGACCAATAATGTATTATAATATCAGAAAACATAGTGCACGCCATAAACGAAGTTTTAGGTTCCTTATTTCCTCAGAGCGTAAGCTATTCGGAACCCGCGATACCCCATGAAACTACGACCATGACCATCATCCGAGCACATTTGATCTGCACATATAGTGTCATGGCAACGCAATAAATGACATGCGTTAGTTCAATACACTGTAGCCGAAAAATGAAAGGCGGCTATTGGGTTAAAAGTTCCAACTAACAGATACTGATCACAGATAGCATGGTACAGATGTTTCTGAACTAGTAACCATAACGGTATATCTCACGCTTTTGCTCCAGTTTTACGAAGAAGGGAAGATCCACTACAGCCACTGCGCATGCCGGCGATCGAGAAACTACAGAACGACTATCGACAAAACAAATCAGCTGACAGCAGAGGCCACGCAGCGCAGTTCGTGCCCCAGACAAGCGGTCGATCACACGGGGGGCTGTCCGGTGGGAAAATGTCACTTAAGACCAGCCGTCCATATTTCTCTCCAAAATGTCGGGTGGTGCCGGCATTTACCATTGAAGTTTGGCAAGACAACACCATACCTGTCCCCGCACCATGCGGTGGTGCATTCAAGCCACGAGCAACGAAGCCGACAACATTTCGACTATACTACGAACGAGGCGACTTCCCACTTATCCTGGAGCCAGTTGTTCGAGGTTTTAAAATCATTTGGAAGGTAGGTACGTCTTTTACTGCTACAGATCTGGTATATTATGAAAATGTTCACCAATTATATGCAGTGCACAAGCGTGCCAAAGTGCGTAACATGACAGCTTACTGATGAATAGTTTCAATATATTAGCCTTGTTCTCACGCTACATAAATTAGCAGCTTTTTCTCTCCACCAATCGTGAAAGCAAGCCGGACTGCACTGTTTGACTTTTCAAGGTAAGCAATTATTTATTTGCTATTCTATTACCCACATATTTTTCCGAACGTTGCGTCAGAAATATCCATGGATTCATTTAGTGCCTATTATTTCTGGGTTTAATCAAACGGAGTTAAATCAGCTTTGATCAGTCAGTGCGTAGACATTATACAGAACTGCTGCAAATTGATGGTGCCCACACTATACTGCACGCTCCAGCATTGTCTAGAATAACGTATCCGTAAATTTATCAAACTGGTACCTAAACTTTGCATGCCAAATTGATGTAGCTATAATCCATGATGCATTGTGATGCTGTTTCTATAACAGGGACGATACTTTCTTTTGTCTTGGCGAATAATTACTTATTTCCCCGGTTATTTGCGCTACATTTCAGGGAAATGTGCATCAGCAATGTTTATGGTTTTACTTCATTGATTTCAACCAAAATCCTTTTTGGAGAACCGGAGGGGTAGGCATGTGGTGCCTCATTTCAAAGACATTTTGGGAAAGAACACATTTCAATCGTTTGATAAAATGTAGAATGTCATTGGGCCGATTGATGCTATTTCTGCACACAGCCATAATATTATATTTCGGAAGCATTTATCAATATTTTGTTTGCTTTTCCCACACTCTTCAAATCGTAAGGAATGGGACTAGATATATATATATGGGACTTGTCGAGGGAAAAGTGGGATGAAACAAAAGTAATAGCTGATGGCAGATATGGGGAGAGCTGGGAGAGGTGGAAGAGGTCTCCCATTTCGCCCCTATGCCGAGGCAGAACCTATTTATTGCTTGAGAAAAGGTTGTAGCATATTATTGGTCTCTTTGATTCATGATTCGGGAGAAGCGGGACGATCGATTTTCCAAAAATATTATTTGCAGTTAACGCTATAAGATCCGGGTTCATTAGCGATGTTCTCCAAACACCCAGCTCCCGAATTCCCCATATAGACGACCTATGCCAATGGCGTTCGTACAAAACCGTGGAAGTATGAAAATTCCACGACAGATCGGCTAGGTGATCCCCATTTATCTGACTTCTGTGTAAATACGTCTACGAAGTTATGCAATGATCCGATTTGAGTTGTGCAATTGTCTTCTCGACCAGATCAATGGTCACGGAGTTATAGCCTCAGACATTTTCGCGAGACCACGGTACATGGATATTGTTAGCGGCTTATATATCCAAGGAAAATAATTGAAATAATCGAAAAGTGTACGTTTCTGGGTTGGCACCAAGCTGAAAAAAGTTTGATCTGTCTTATACTTTTAATGTTTCGTATTTTGACACCGTGACATAGCGACCTCGGGTCACTTGACCTGACATATATGATGGCAATGAAAGTATTGTCTTCTTTGTCTTTCTAAATTAGCTTTGGCAAGTTGTCATTGTAGGTGCAATTTTGGCGACTAAGATTACTTTCTCTTAATGCATTATTCATAGAACTTAGCCAGATACCACACCCTGTGCCTCACGCACAAGGTGCGCCGTCATGGTGAGCCAGAATCACTGGCCCATGACCTCACCACCGTGGCGGAGGTTCGTGACCGAACCACCCGTCACTTATATTTCCCACGGTCCACTTATATGACCAACCACTTATATGTCCCCCGGTCCCGCACTGAGATGGGGAAGAGGCGTTTTAGCTCCAGAGCACCACTTATGTTCAACTCGTTGCCACCCGAGCTGATGCGGCTTCCTGTACCGATACTTGGCCGCCACCTACGGCGTCACCTGTCCAACGTGCCGCCTATGCCGGACTGATTTGCTGCTCGCCCCGATGTATTTACTTTTTTATTATGACATGTATGACCACCGGTTTAGCTGTTTTGTGATTTTGACCTTTTCTGCTCTGCTGTTTTATCTAATTGACGCGAGGTTATAATAGCCACAAGTCCATTGTGGATTACCTCAATAAAACGTCCGTGTCTGTGTATTTTTGGTCTTTGTTATGCTGGATTCCTTGGTTTGGTCGCCAAACCGTTGTATATCGATTTCACATTTTCGAGCGATAGCGTCTACCCTAGTTGAATCTTTTTCGCTGTACAAGTATTAATTAAAAACTCCATATTCGTTTTGCAAAGGTATATTTTACAACAGCTCAATGCATTCAACAGAGCAAACTAGCTTCGTAACACTGACACATGGATACAATCTGTGCAAACAACTAATGCGTGAATGTCTGTTACATAGTATCTAACATAACTGCATGGCTCACCAACTGAATATTCTACATCTTGTACACCCGTGCATTGCGCCCTGTGCTTCCCGGTATTGCATTCACCGGCATTGTACGCAGATCACGGGAGAACACTTGTGTAAATCTTTGTCCCTTGCACAGTCAACGACTTAGAGAAGTGTTCCTGGGGTGCATCGGTGACTTCTAACACCTACTCTTCACTGAGAAAGATACCATGGATAACTAAAATAAACTTGTTGGAAATAAATTTGAACATGGCCTCTGACATTACAACTCAGCTGCGGTATGGACTGGCTAGACTTTCTTTAGCTGTAGCCCTCTTGACCATCCGCCAATGCCATCACAGGCATTCGTTCCACTCAATGTCCCAAAGAAGTGTAACTCACAGTTCAAGTCGAAGTCCTGATGGTGAAAACGAATGTTCGCGAAGTTAAATCGGTCTATATATTGTGTCGCGCACCCGTCCGAAATACAATGAGTTGTGCCCAAGCATGGGATACGCAGCTGCAAGACCCGGACCAGAAACCTAAACAGCATGCACCAGGCCTGCATTATACTCTCCAGCGTCGGATATGACGCAGAAGCGTTGGTGGCATGCCGCGTCACCCTGCCGCAATGGGTGGCACACGGGTGTACTGAGGCGTGCCGACAAACGAGTGGCGGCGTCCCTGGGTTTGGTCTTGTACAATGAGCAAAACATTTTCAGAGTAACCGCCAACAATTATCACCTCTCCCGGAGGAACTGAGTCCATAAGATGTCTTAGAGTCTCTAAGAAGTTACTTTTTGGATGGATCACTTAACGAGCCAAATCCCCCCCCCCCTCCCCACCAAGGACCTCTTTTAAAACACAATCCCGCACAGTCCAAAATGCGTCGCTCCGCTGTTGAGTTAATCCCACTTCAACCAGTAATTTTGTGACCAAGGTGTAACGTGTCGACAATGATTCGCCGGGTCGACACCGTCGCCCGGCTACAGGTGACTCTCCCTGGCCGTTTACTGGCAGACTTTTCCAGACTAGTGACATATCGACAGCGGGAAGAGCGTAGAAGCGGACCCGCCTGATCAGGGCGGGTTCGACCCCATCCCCGAAACCAGCGCTCTACCAACTGAGGTAACCCAGCGGCGAGCCACAAGCTCATAACCTCGCATGTTATACATTGCATGGTTGGCTGGCGATCATAAATATCAAAATTTCATGGATTATTGGTAATCAACTAACTGGTTGGCGCTACGACGAGCGATACATATCAGTTTCACGTTTTTAAAGGCATCGTGAGATCAGTGCTGTTTTACGTATGTCAATTGCGATGCATAACATGAACGTAGCGTTTTGCGACACCTCATATATTTTAATCATTATGGCTAGCGATATAACGAAATGTAAGTATGTCAGTTAGGAAACATATAAATGGGCCACACGGAGATGCGTTTTCCATTCACAAATACAGATTAACTTGATCACTGCGGATGAACAAGATATTCGTACCACGAATACGAAACAATGGTGGTTTTCCATTATTTTGGTGCATCTATTTTGTTTACTGAACAAAGCGAACACACCTGGCCTTTCATATTGCTACACAAAGTCGCTAATTGTGTGCAGAACATGATATGATCAGAGGTGTCAACTGCAGATGTCTGGCTGTCCGGGACCGCTGAACAATTGTTTTTGCGTTGTAATTTGTATCGGCAAGGGTTGTGGTAGTGGCAGCGGCGACACCAGCCCAGCAATGGTGGCAAAAGAGAACATTTGAATGGCTAAGAATCAAGAGGTTCCAGTGCAATGGCACAAAAGCGACAGAATAATTGCCTGTTATCATTTCTGGATATGCTTGCAATGTTCACTGGTGTTATAATGCTTATTATTGTATTCTTGAAAATCACTGGGATGGCTGAAAGCTGTATTGGGATGGCTCAAAAGAATGCTGGGGTGGTGTGAGCCATTCTAAACGTATACAAAACGACGCCTCAAACGTTCAGATACCTTTCCACTCCCAAAGGCCTTTCAATTGCTGAACTGAATCACTGTCTGAAGGTACCGATCGAAAAATTGGACCTCCATCACTACCTGCCGCTGTTCTTCGATGGTCTGTGCGAAGTTACACATCCCTACGACTTCCTGGCCAGGCGA
Organism: Ashinkailepas kermadecensis; assembly: GCA_034440615.1. Lineage (NCBI taxonomy): Eukaryota > Metazoa > Arthropoda > Thecostraca > Neolepadidae > Ashinkailepas > Ashinkailepas kermadecensis. Next base: position 124,900 of record JAOTOM010003469.1, read on the forward strand.
GGAGTTCACGACCTTCTACGCAGAGGGAAGGACAAGGTGCTACCCGTAGTACCGCAGCTCATCATTCCCATTAAAAGTAAGAACCCGCCATTTTTTTTTGAAGATGAACATTTCTAGCCTGACATAATAGGCCATTGCATTAATATCATGAATTCACCATCAAATAGTCGTCTACAGACATGAGTGCGAAGTTGGCTTCAGCTTCAGCTTCGTGAAGCCATAATTTCGTCAGCATTGGCTTTCGCTTCGAGTCTTTTTTAAATTGCTCGCTCGGCTTCGGTTTTGTAGCACGAACTGTTGGCTTCAGTTTCGATTTGGCTTTGTGACATTTCCGGCTGCTGGCTTCGTTTTGCTAAAGTATCGTGGCTTCAGCTTGGAAAGATATGCCTACATTAATGTGCTCTCACCGAACATCATTTGAAATGGAAGGTAATTGTGCAGGTAGGCGCTTAATGGATGTATTCTCCCTAGTATGCTTTCACGTTTCTCCTCTAGTTATGTGGAATGGCCCTTTTAAAATATCCTCTGAATTCACCTACTCCCGGTACCTATTTTCTCCACATTTCTAGGATTATATGGCTGCTTACCGGCCCAGCAGTTGCCAATGGACTTCCTTCCACCCCAATCCAGAATGTTGATCGGGGTGCTGCAATCCTTTTTTTAACGACATAAATATTGGATTCAGTTTCGGCTTTACATCACTAAAAGTATTGCCTTTGGCCTGAACTTCACTTCGCTAGAGGTTCACAGATTCGTCTTCACGATGCAACGTATTTTGGCATTAGCTTTGGCTTCGCAACATTTTGACTGTTGGCTTCGGCTTTATTAAGTTTGTTAACTGCTGGCTTAGAATTTGTGGTATTTTCATCTGCCGTCATTGGCTTCGGCTCCAGTTTTGGCTTCGTTACCTTGCCGTGACTTCGCCTCCATCGGTAAACAACCCGGCTCCATCACCATCTCTGGCCGGCTACATTCTCATTTTCTCCACAGTCACATCTTGCTGTGCCTACCAATACATTTACATGTTAGCATGAAGCTTAAATTCACTGGAAGGGTTCTCAGTCAGACTGGCACCACATTTCCATGGGGGAGGTGAAACATGTCCCTTGTCACTCCCTCGGCGTGGGACCATGTTCCAGCTTTTAGAGAGCCTCCATGATTCCCACCGTGTTGATTACGCAAGAAGATCGGCCTGAAATTGAATTCGACCCGGCCTGCCATTACTCACACTCGCACGACCTTGCACGTTAACGCACGTGCACGTGTCGCCGGCAGACGCGCTCAACACGCGGGTGCCGACGATCCTGTGCGTGACCCTGCAAGTGCTGCAGCACCTGGCCCTGTCCGCCGACCACGTGGGCGAGGCGCTGGTGCCATACTACCGACAGATTCTGCCCATCCTCAACCTGTTCGTCAACAACAACGGTACCGGTCCGCGCGCCAGCGCCAGCCAGCGCAGCGGCGCCACTCCGCGTCGCTGTGCCGACCGGGTGGGGATGCGGGGCCGGTAGTCCCGGCAATCGCCTGCACGTGGGTGCCTTGTTCACTGTGGGCAGAGGCGGCTCCAGGTGCCTGTGTTGGTGCCCTTCCGGTTGAGTGGCACCAGTGTGGGAGAGTGGGGGCTCACGAAGCGTGTTTCAGGCGGGGCACATTGGTGTCGCCATTGTGGGAGGACGGGGGCACACGCTCCCCACGAAACTTCATGAAATTGAGTATTACGCCACGCCAACGGTGTTGTGTGCAAATAATCGATCCAAAAGCCCTACCGGTCCTCCTTCCCAAATCCTTGGCGACGCTCATCCTGGGAAGCTATTCAAAAATCCACACCGGTAACTGCGGGATGCACGGGTGAACTGTCGTGGTATTTCATTGAAGAGAGTAAAATTCCCCACTAGCAGATCCAAGGGGAGGGGGTGGGGAACATTACGGTCTTGACTTCAAACAACCAACGAACTCGAACAGAAGCGTTTCTGAGAAAAAACTGGCACCATTTTACGCATGAAAAAAATAATGCTTAAATGCATGTATTATGGCAGAATCGTATATATCGCCTTAGGCAGAAGTATTCCAAATTCGTAGTCTTTTCAAAGCGGGTAAAACATGCTGCATCGTTGGGCCGCCTGAGGTCATTCGGTCCCTCTCAACGGATTTCGTCTCCACCCAAAATTCGGTCACTGGATCCACCAGTATATTTATCTACAAACCGGCAGCTAGACCCGCCAGTAGACTCGTCTACAACCTCGTGGCTGGACCCACCTGCAGACTTATCTACAAACCGGTAGCTGGACCCACCAGTAAACTCGTCTACAACCTCGTGGCTTGACCCACCTGTAGTCTTATCTACAACCTCGCGGCTGGATCCGCCAGTAGACTTATCTACAACCGGGCAGCTGGACCCACCAGCAGGGGTTAGCACGGGTCACCTGATGTTTCCTCCAGCACGTTAGCTGTGGTGGTCCCCAGTCACGGCCGTGGCTCTCCATTCAGTGATCGTTCCAGACTACCTTAGCATCACGGGGGCGGGGTGAGTCTGGTTGGTTGGCTCGGATGCTGGCATCGCAATTATCAATGGACACCAGTCAAAATAGCTTGGTTAGGCCTCGTGTCACCGGCAATATCCTAACTAGTTTCTTGGCAGTCAATAAGGGTCACGGCGCCCAGTTTCACTGCCTATGACGGCCGCTAACCATGTTTCACCTCGACATAGTAACGAGCATCAACTCTAGGCTACAGGTTGCAACAGTCCGGTCTGAGTGTTGTGCTGAGCTAAGTCCAAGTGGTCGCCTGACTCAACCCCCGCCCCTGTCGACAGTGAACAAAGGTGACGGCATGACACAACCTCCGTCCCTGCCGACAGTGAACAAAGGCGACGGCATTGACTACTCGCAGCAGAAAAACACCAACATCGGCGACCTCATACAGGAGACGCTGGAGATATTCGAGAAGACAGGCGGAGAGGACGCCTTCATCAACATCAAGTACATGGTCCCCACGTACGAGTCATGTGTGCTCAACTAACGAACACCGATCTGATCGTGCGCACTGGGGCACGATCAATAGCAGATAAAAATCCTCAGTCAAGTCCTGGCGTCTCTTACTTTGGCTGTCGTGTGTCGCTACTTTTGAATATCACCAATGCTTCATCCCGACTCGCTTGTTTGTCACACAGGAGTAGGGTTGCAAACACTAGAAGTTGACGAGACAAAATCGAACCGACAAAGCAAAGGTCGCTTGCGCAGCTGGCAAAATAGAGGAAATAAACGTATCTCCATGATACCATACATGTATTGAGACATCTCAATTTAGCGTATATGATAGAACCGCGTACATTTGGGATGCGCAAACAGCTCGTGCGCGCCCCTCCTCGCACCACGTCGCAAAACACACTCACCAGCTGGGCCACGACACGCGCAAGGTACGAGCTATATCACAGGCACACCCGAGCAGCGAAGCTCGCGGCCCGGCCTCCGCCCCAGGTCACACGTCCACACCGCGCCCACAAACACAACCACAGCGCACAGGGAGAGGCGGCACGTGCCGCGCCGATTTGTGACGAGAGGTAGGTACCAACAACGGCGTCCGCCCCTCCCGCAAACTAAAGGTCGCCTAAACTCGCACCGAACGGCAAAGTGCAGGAACATCCGAAGCAACGAGGGGCAGGGGGTGGGGCAAATCACTTCAATCATTTGTTTCCATGCAACGCCCTTAGGCTTCATGCCTACGGTTACAAACATTGGGGACTATGATCTATGCCCCCCCCACTGTTCCTACGCCCATGCGATGACCGATGACCGTGACTCACGCGCACACAGGTCGCCGTCGTAGTGCAGGCGGCCGTCACGGTCAGCTTACACGCGGCGCCATGTCAGACAGAACTGCACGTGAGTCCGACCAATGCGGCTGCACGCGTGGCGCGCCGTGCACGTGCACAGGCTCGGTGGTCGCGGTTTCTGTCCGGCCCCGACAGGCCATCGGAAGCGGCAGCGACGCCAGTACAACACAAGGATGGTGTCGTCCAGCGACGGCAGCAAGCACCCGGTCAGTTGTCCAGATACGTGAACACCACGGAACGCAGCGGTGCAATCGGTTGTTCAGCTCCCTGGACCACCGTACAGCACGCAAAAACAATGCAACCTAAGCCGCCGAGGTGTCAAGGTACAAAAATAAATGGAAACTTAGCTGTCGTACTTCAAGATAACCAGTTTGGAACACCATCATACGAACCTAAAACTACGGCGAAACAATAATCGACAGTAACGTACAACAATCAACATCACCTGTTCAATTAGAAGTAAAACAATCTATCAGAACCGTCTCCCTAGATCCATAATTCGCCATGCGCTACAATGCACACCGGCGAATCTCCAGACTTTGCAACCACGAGCATCCCGAAGCTACTCAAAACGCCACCTCCAGACATCACGCAATGAATGCGAACACCGAAAGGCCGAGGGAGGACTTCAGCGCGTGTTCGTGATGGCTGCTAGAACACTGTGCCTGAGGTGCTTCCCAAGGGGTCACCAACGTCCCTGACCTGACCCTGTCGCCGAAAACCCGCCACTTCCGGCGCTATACAGCCGGATATTGTAGCGTCGGCCGTGCAGAACGGTGTTGGGCACTGTTGACTGTCGACAGTCGACGGCACACAGGCCGCGCCCTGATGCTGCCCAACTTCATGTGCCATTGGGGAACACGACATGAGACGACAGAGAAGCGAGGAAGAAGAGACACGCGCGCGCAAGAGAGAGAGAGAGAGAGAGAGAGAGACGGAGAGACGGAGAGACGGAGAGACGGAGAGACGGAGAGACGGAGAGACGGAGAGACGGAGAGACGGAGAGACGGAGAGACGGAGAGACGGAGAGACGGAGAGACGGAGAGACGGAGAGACGGAGAGACGGAGAGACGGAGAGACGGAGAGACGGAGAGACGGAGAGACGAGAGAGAGAGAGAGGAGAGAGATAGAGAGAGAGATGGAGAGAGAGAGAGAGAGAGAGAGAGACAGAGAGACAGAGAGACAGAGAGACAGAGAGACAGAGAGAGAGAGAGAGAGAGAGAGAGAGAGAGAGAGAGAGAGAGAGAGAGAGAGAGAGAGAGAGAGAGAGAGAGAGTTAGATAGTCGGTGAGTGAGAGTGAGATAGCAGGTGAGTGAGAGTGAGATAGCAGGTGAGTGAGAGTGAGGTAGTAGGTGAGTGAGTGAGAGAAAAAGGAGTGGCGATGTCGATGACGAGAATAAGAGATGAATAGATAGGGAACAGAAGGACAAAATGGAGGGAGTAACAAGAATGAGAACGACGAAAATAGCAAGGGGAAGGGCGAGTAAACTGAGTGCAACAGTGATTGTGAGGGAGGGTGTTTACAACCTACCCACGCGACATCTACCGAAATCGTAATGCTCGAATAGCAACTGCTTCCATACAACTAAAGCAGTCGGAAGATTATTTGTACCGTATGGGAAGGGATATTATTCCTTATCAAAGCTCACATTGCAATCACTCCCTGTCCAGCCTGCCACGCATACCAAGCAGAACACGACGCCGAGAGCTACGCCAGGAGCGCACGAGACATCGATGTGTTCCTCTGGACCCGGCATGCGCCTTACCCGGCATACCCCGCACACGGCATTACCACCACGGACACAACATCTATAGTTAACGCACATTAAACGCGCCAAACCACCGTACGGCAGGAGCCCATACGCCCGCACAGCGGAGTTACGCTCGTACCTTCACCGTCCAGGTGGCAGCACAGCTACCAACTCCACCGGAGGCTAACAAGTACGACATGTGCCACACGTGTCGGGAGGTGACAATTAGTCGAACGATGCGCTTCCGCCAACGGCCATCAGCCACTCCGTTGACGACTGGACTCTGCCCCATTACCAAGTGCGTCCACGGGCTGGGCTGACCAACTCACCCATTGTTCTCAGTGTATTTATAGACTACCATGGTTGACGGACTACGGGCTTAGCTACTGTTTGTAGATTAGCAAGATTGAAGGACTACGCGCTTAGCTACAGTTTGTATATTAGCATGTTTGAACGGATATGAGCTTAGATTAGCATGGTTGACGAGCTACGGGCTTAGTTACTGTTTGTCGATTAGCGTGGATATTGGATTTTGACCACATGTAGCTACCAAGTGGATAATCGACAATGCATTAGGTGTGAAGTGCTCATGGTCAGTTTGATATGGTGGGAATTCAGCACTGCTGCGCGGCCGTGGCGATTTTCCTCCCAAGTCACGGAATACGCCTCTTTTCATGTTCTTCCTGCAGTGATTACCGAAAGGAGAATACGATGGAACAAGTGGAAATGTACCCTTGTGCCCAGAGGTTACCCAAAGAGCTGTACCTAGCCGGAAAATCTAGGCGAAATCACACACTGGCAATCCGTGTTCGGCCGAATTTACGTCATTAGCCCAGGTATTTGGTGGAATCGATGCTTCTACTAGACGATAAGTTTGGCGCAATTAGTGGCACCAATGATCCCGGTGGTTAACGATATAGATATCGGCACCAACTCAGAAGTCAGCCGAATATGTGGCACCATTGGTCCCCACACCAGGCGGTCGACGGACCGGGCCCCAAACGGCACAAATGCTACCTTAGACACCCGGGCGTACACTTGGCGGGTGCGGCTAGATAACATTCTACCCCCCCCCGCCCAACCAAAAGTGAAGCAGTTCACATCTGCCACTAATAGCTAAAGCTGCCTTCAGTTCTCGGCTGCTTCCCGTGCCGTGTCCTAACCTCGGGAGACCTGACCTGACGCTGACCTGCCGCCGACACGAGCCGACGTTCGAGAGCTAGCTGGACCAGACACTGATCTGACACGGCGTCACAGGGCCGGCGGCTGGCGTCAGACGTGTCAAGTCAGGTCAGCCGGTGTTCTCCGTGCTGGAGGAGGAGACACTGCCGGCGCACGCCCTGTCCGGGGTCGGGGTCCGACTGCTGCTGGTGGCCGAGTCCGAACAGTCCAGCGCCAGCTGCAGGCTGAACCGCTGCAGCACCTGGTCCGCCAGCTGGTCCCTGCCGCGGTCTGGACCGCCGTCCGGCGGCAGCTGTGGCGGGTCGGCCAGCAGGTCGGCGCGATGGTCCGGGGGGTGGTCCGGATGGCCGTTCGGCTGGTCCGAGTGGTGCGAGGGCCGCTCCATGGCAGGACGGTCAGCCGTCGGTCTGGGACGAGAGAAGACCGTCCACATACGCTGGTGCAAATGACGAACACAGAGCTGGCACGTCACGTACGGACGCGGCTGGAACAACAGCCGAGCCCCGCATTTGTGCCATCGAGAACATTATCCCACGCAAATTATGGGCTTTTCCCACAGTCAGGCTAAATGGTCCTGTTTGAACATCGCATCGTGATACTCATTACACTTGGATAAAATGTCAAAATCTGTGGATTTTTAAACCGCGGGACCTTCATTTAGGCAATAATACATCGCAAAATTACGCAAGGTAAGGATATATGACATTCCTGGATTTGGTTCGCTTCACTTGTTATTCGCAATGTCATTATTCCAAAAGGATATCCCAGCATAGGGCACTCCACTCTGTTGGGAACACTGCACTCCACCTAACACATGAGGACACGACTGGCATTGTGGCAACTGTTGGGCACGCTGTACCCTACCTGATACATGAGGACACGACTGGCGTTACGGCAGCTGTTGGGCACACTGTACCCCACCTGACACATGAGGTGGTGGCTTCAACAGTGAGAACGTCACATTTTCTAAGAAAGTATTAAATGAATGAACAACTGTACAACTGACGACTGCCCAGCACGTCCCAATGCACACATAAACAGTGTCAGATTTGTTCTCAAGGATGAGTCCGGAGTGCATATTGCGTTTTGCCACCTGATTATCAGAGTGCATACATTTTACATCATTGGAGAGCATCTCCTATGTATCTCTCACGATCGAAATGCAATAATTGATACAAATAGGGACTCGAAAGGAGCCCACAAAATACGACGCCCTTCATAACGTTCCAGTGCACACCCACGGCCTTGAATTTATCAGCAGAAGGCATCCCTCCGAGTAGAAAAGGCGCCAATATAGGGACACTCGAGTGCACCACCCTTAACTTATCTTAATCGGCAGCGCTTCTCCGGAAAAAATGGCGCCGATCAAAATCACGCCCCCCTCCCCTGGCGAAATGATAGATTCGTCAGTGGTGACAGGGCGGTCGTTCACACACTCACCGCTGGACTGCCGACGGGCCGGGTGTTGGCCCCGCCGACAACACACTCACCGCTCGACTGCCGACGGGCCGGGTGTTGGCCCCGCCGACAACACACTCACCGCTCGACTGCCGACGGGCCGGGTGTTGGCCCCGCCGACAACACACTCACCGCTCGACTGCCGACGGGCCGGGTGTTGGCCCTGCCGACAACACACTCACCGCTCGACTGCCGACGGGCCGGGTGTTGGCCCTGCCGACAACACACTCACCGCTCGACTGCCAGCGGGCCGGGTGTTGGCCCTGCCGACAACACACTCACCGCTCGACTGCCGGCGGGCCGGGTGTTGGCCCTGCCGACAACACACTCACCGTTCGACTGCCAGCGGGCCGGGTGTTGGCCCTGCCGACAACACACTCACCGCTCGACTGCCGGCGGGCCGGGTGTTGGCCCTGCCGACAACACACTCACCGCTCGACTGCCAGCGGGCCGGGTGTTGGCCCTGCCGACAACACACTCACCGCTCGACTGCCGGCGGGCCGGGTGTTGGCCCTGCCGACAACACACTCACCGTTCGACTGCCAGCGGGCCGGGTGTTGGCCCTGCCGACAACACACTCACCGCTCGACTGCCGGCGGGCCGGGTGTTGGCCCTGCCGACAACACACTCACCGCTCGACTGCCGGCGGGCCGGGTGTTGGCCCTGCCGACAACACACTCACCGCTCGACTGCCGGCGGGCCGGGTGTTGGCCCTGCCGACAACACACTCACCGCTCGACTGCCAGCGGGCCGGGTGTTGGCCCTGCCGACAACACACTCACCGCTCGACTGCCAGCGGGCCGGGTGTTGGCCCTGCCGACAACACACTCACCGCTCGACTGCCGGCGGGCCGCACCACCTGCGGCCGGGCAGGGTGCTGGCTCTGCCGACGGCGCGTGGCCGCCACTCGGGCGGAGTCGGCTGGCCCATCACCACCGGCACGGCGCGCAGCTCGGGCGCCGTCACCGCCTCGCTGTAGGGCGGCGGCGCCTCGCCGGCCGGCTCGCTCGCCTTCCACAGCGAGTAGGGCGGCGGCGGCTCCTCGTAGTAGAATTCGTGGCTGCCGCGGCAGCCGGCCGGGCCGCGCAGGTAGTTCATCAGCGTCATGTTGTAGGCGTCGTCGGCGCGCAGTGCCGGCCCTGTCGCAATCGGTCCCGGGTGGACTTTAGCAATTGGTGCGGCACACTGTTGTCCGGTGCTGAAGTGATGTTTTTTTCGTTAGGTTTGTGACGTCGCAACGACATGCAAGGATGTTGGAATTCGCCATGAGAACAGCATCCTTTAAAATGCCCTTTAGTTCCCATAAAATCCATCAGGAAATATGGGATACTTCAAGTCGAATATTTGTTGTCTCTGATAGTAACAATATGTATACTATCAAAGACTACTAACTTCATCAGATCGCATCGTAGGCACTCACATTACCTAAAAATGTATACGTGATATGGATGTATTACTATCCATAATAGTGAGCATGTGCATTATGCATGGTAGTTATCAACACCATACTGTTCGAAGCATGGAACGAAGACATTACAACGAACAACGAAAAGTCGGAGCACGTGAACAAACAATACTCGCGTTCCACCACTTCAGTCAAACTCAGCACAAACACGCTTTGTTTCGTTCCTTCCAATGCTCTATGTCCTCTATCAGCATCTGTGTCGCTTCTACCGACCGCTGCACCGCCTCTACTGTACTCTCGTCTCCTCTGTTACCTCATCCGACCTCTGCCGTGTCACCCCCCAATGACCATTGCGTCGCTACCAATGACTTGTGTCGCCACTGCCACAGTCTGTACCGCCTCTACCGATCTCCGTGACCTCTGTACCGCCTCTATCGACCTCCGTGCCCCCCGCGCCGTCTCGACTGACCTCTGAGCCGTCTGCACTGACCTCTGAGCCGTCTGCACTGACCTCTGTGTCGCCACTGCCAGTCTGTACCGCCTCTACCGATCTCCGTGACCTCTGTACCGCCTCTACCGACCTCCGTGCCCCCGCGCCGTCTCGACTGACCTCTGTGTCGCCGCTGCCGCAGTCTGTACCGCTTCTACCGATCTCCGTGACCTCTGTACCGCCTCTACCGACCTCCGTTCTCTCGGCGCCGTCTCGACTGACCTCTGAGCCGTCTGCACTGACCTCTGTGTCGCCACTGCCACAGTCTGTATCGCCTCCACCGACCTCCGTACCCTCCGCGCCGTCTCCACTGTCCTCTGTGTCGCCGCTGCCGCAGTCTGCACCGCCTCTACCGACCTCCGTACCCTCCGCGCCGTCTCCACTGTCCTCTGTGTCGCCGCTGCCGCAGTCTGCACCGCCTCTACCGACCTCCGTGACCCCCGCGCCGTCTCGACTGACCTCTGTGTCGCCGCTGCCGCAGTCTGTATCGCCTCCACCGACCTCCGTACCCTCCGCGCCGTCTCCACTGTCCTCTGTGTCGCCGCTGCCGCAGTCTGCACCGCCTCTACCGACCTCCGTGACCCCCGCGCCGTCTCGACTGACCTCTGTGTCGCCGCTGCCGCAGTCTGTACAGCAGGAAGAGCAGCAGCGCCAGCGACAGCACAGCCGTCACGGCCGAGGCGACCAGACGCAGGCCCATGTTGGTGCCGCCGTCGCCGTACGTCACCGGTGGCTGTCGGCCCGGCCCGTCCAGGCAGATGAACTCGCAGCACTTCTTGCCCACCTGGTACTGTCGACACGCCTGCAGCGCACACACGCCCGGCCACGGTCACGTACTGTGCACTTATTCCTGATCACTTATTCATACACACACGACCGGCCACGGTCACGTGCTGTGCACTTATTCCTGATCACTTATTCATACACACGCGACCGGTCACGGTCACGTGCTGTGCACTTATTCCTGATCACTTATTCATACACACACGACCGGCCACGGCCACGTGCTGTGCACTTATTCCTGATCACTTATTCATATAATTGCCAGCAAAGAATTAGAGCTCCACTAATAGGCAAGGGCGATGTGTGGCACAATAATCAAGTCCACGTACTTTGATAGGTGCTGGTAAAAACATCCTTCTGCTAGCCTGTCGCAGGCACAGCGTATTTCCCAACTTCATAGCAAACGTTACTTCCTCTATAAGCAGAATAGCTATGGACAGCCACATAATTGAACGTGAGTGCACAGCCTTCTGATCTCAAGAACTATGTGAACCAATGGGGTCTGTCACTGCTGGACATCCAGAGTATTGTTTCATTGCTTAGACGATAAAACGTTTATATTTGACCGACATACTACAAGCAGCGACCAGAAATAGCAATAGGCAACAAGGTGACGCCACCTGTCGCCATACGATTTATGCACAGCATTGAGCAAACGGGGATAAACAGTACCACAATCCAGCTAGATTCCTACTGCCACTAAATCCATGATAAATTTGGTGTCTGAAAAACACTCACGCAGAACTTCTAGACCTCATCACCTAGATCAACAGCCTGCACAGCACCATCAGGCTCACCTTGAAAGACGCACACAATAAATCCGTCCCCTTTCTGGACATCCTGATCACTGCGACAAGTGACAACAAATATATGACAGAAATTTACATCAACCAAATGATTCAGGCATCATTCCATTCAATACTCGTCATCGCGTCCGATGACCACCAAGGCATCACTTATTCGATTCGAATGTCGACAACAACCCGTCTGGCGTCAGACAACGCTGCCATCACAAGATGAACCGAAAACATCGATCGACTTTTTGGACCGAACGGATATCCGTCGCGCCTCATATATCGATTGAAACGAGAGACTCTCCGTCCAACCAATTGACCATACAACAACCGCAAACCGAAGAGATTAGCAAGCGCGACCCAGACGTGTCAAGACATAGATGGCTTTCTAACATACGTCGACAAAATTCGCAGAAAAAATCACATCGGTCATCGGATGTAAAAATGTTAACGTGCGTGTAGTCTGTGCCAGGACCACATCCATATAAGGCTTGGAAGTAAAACCAGACATCTCCCAAACCTCGATGTTTCGCGAGAACCCGGCAGTGATCCGCGTGTTGGGTCCGAATGGCTGGCAAATGTCACCTATCTGGGTTGGTGTCCAGGACTAGCTGCAATATTTGCACTGACATCGACCATCAGGCCAGCCATATTGTTGAGACAGCTCACTCGTCCGTCTGTGCTTTAATGAACACTTACGAGATGTAAAAAACAGGACGCCTGACATATCTATGGGAAACCATTTTAGAGAAGCCCACAGTAGTAGCAGCATAACTTTTGCTACCACACTCCTCACGCTAGAGCAGACGCGCCGAAATATTTGGGTGGCGTGGTGCAAAATAAAAATCCCAACCTTTATTGCTTGAGCTAGTGTATATGTTTTTTCTGAGGGGATCCCCTGGCTGCGCCTCTGATGTCGAGCGTCGCCTGCTGCAGCTCGCTGGTCAATTAATTTATCGCCGCTGGTATACTTGCACGCACATTAATTTATCGCCGCTGGTATACTTGCACGCACATTAATTTATCGACGCTGGTATACTTGCACGCCCATTAATTTATCGACGCTAGTATACTTGCACGCACATTAATTTATCGACGCTGGTATACTTCCACTCCCATTAATTTATCGACGCTGGTATACTTGCACGCACATTAATTTATCGACGCTGGTATACTTGGTATACATTTTGTGTGTCCGTGACTCGCTCGTGACCGACCTCGCGCAAGAGCCACCACATGAGCACCCAGCACACCATACCTCGAAACACCCACTACCTGGATCGGAACGCACCCACCAAGTACGCGGGGCACCACGTTCACATTACCCCAGACAGAACGCAGGCATTGCTCGGAGCAGTATGCGCAGAACTTCACCATCTGTGTCGCGCGCACATCTCGCCACAGGTGACAACGCTGCCACATCTTATCTCAGGAGACACGAGGCTCCGCACATCCGGTGACTGACGCCAGCCTTACCCTGGGTGGTGCACACAGCAGGGCCTGACAAGACTGTACACCATTGTGGCACGTGCAGATGGTGCACTCGTCATGGCCGGGAATGTAGCGCACGTTGTTCTCCACCGCCCGACCGTTCATGTCTATGCACAGCAGAGAACCTGCCACACAGTCCGCGGGTCAGTATGGCCGAATTTCCAATTCGGATTCCAAATTCCAAATTCTCCAAATTCTAAATTCCAACCGATTGGAAAAGGGCAAATGTAGTTCCTATTTTCAAGAAAGGAGAAAGAGGGAAAGTTGAAAACTATAGGCCAGCAAGCCTCACATCACTAGTCTGCAAGGTACTTGAATCAATTATCAAGGATAAAATAGTTAGTTTTCTGGAAGGAAACAGAATGATTCAAGATACTCAACATGGGTTTAGAAAAGGGTGATCGTGTCTCACAAATCTCTTGGACTTTTTTAATTTTGCTACAGAACAATTTGATAAGGGAAATCAGGTTGATGTAGCATATCTTGACTTTAGCAAGGCCTTTGACAAGGTAGCTCATAAACGGTTAATGATGCAGCTTCAGGCCCATGGTATTGTGGGTAACATCCTAAAATGGATAGGGTTGTGGCTTTCAGATAGACAGCAGAGAGTGATGATAAATGGTACAAAATCATCATGGCAAAATGTTCTTAGTGGAGTCCCCCAGGGGTCAGTACTGGGACCACTATTGTTCATTATGTTTGTAAATAACATTGAAAGTGGCCTAAGCAGTAAGGTTTTGAAATTTGCAGATGATTTGAAGGTCTTGAGGGCAATAACAGGGCACAATGAGCAGGTCTTATTGCAGAAAGATTTAGACGAGCTTGTGAAGTGGTCCGAAAAATGGCAAATGAAATTTAATTTTGATAAGTGCAAAATCATGCATGTAGGTAGGCAGCATATCAAGGCTCCATACTTGATGGGTGGCCAAGTACTATCTGTGACTCAGCAGGAGAAGGACTTAGGTGTTATTTTGAACACAAAATTGGGGGCATCAGAACAGACCAAAGAAGCCAGGAAGAAGGCACTAAGAATGCTTGGGGCAATAAATAGGAATGTATCATACAAAAGTGAGGAAGTCATCAGGAAGCTTTATTGTGCATATGTCAGGCCACATCTGGAATATTGTGTCCAAGCTTGGTCCCCTAGTTATCAAAAAGATTGTTGGCTTTTAGAGAGAGTACAAAAGAGGGCAACACAAATGGTGAATGGTATGGGCAACCTGGCATATGAGGAAAGATTGAAGAAATTGAATATGTTTTCACTTAGATATAGAAGGCTGAGAGGAGATCTCATCGAGGTCTTTAAATTTGTTCATGGCCAGGAACAGGGTTATCTCAGGGAACTGTTTGAATTTAACAGAAATGATGCAATTAGAGGTCATCAATTCAAAATTAAAGTTAATCACAGCAGGACAAGGTTAAGACAGTCCTTCTTCACCAACAGGGTAGTAGAACACTGGAACCAGCTGCCAGAAACCATTGTCAGTAGCAACACACTGAACATCTTTAAGAACGGCATAGACAATCATTATAAGAATAGGGGGCTTGCTTTTCTGTATTCCAGGGAGAGTTGATCAACACATTTGGTGGACAACTGGTTCAGTGTACAGAGTGCAACCAAGAAGGGCCCTTGTGGCTCATAGTTGCACTGATCTTTTATGTCTTTATGTCTTTATGTCAGTATGGCGTGTCGGGAGCAGGGCAGAATACCTGCCACAGGGTCAGCAGGTCAGTATGGCGTGTCGGGGGCAGTGCAGAAGACCTGCCACACAGTCAGCAGGTCAGTATGGCGTGTCGGGGGCAGGGCAGACCTGCCAGAGGGTCAGGTCAACATGACGTGCCGAGGCCAGTGCAGAAGACCTGCCATAGGGTCAACAGAGTCAGCGTCGCATATCAAGGTCCATATGTCAGCGTGGCATGTTGAGGTTAAGTCAGAAGACCTGTCCTACGGACAGCTAGTCAGATTGGCATGTCGAGGTCATGTGGTGGTCAGGACAACGACCTGTCATGGGGTCAGCACAATACCTGCACAACTGACCAGCTAAATGGATTCAAATCCCTGGAATTCGTTAGTTATTTGGGTTTAAGGGCACCTTGACCAAAGAAATCCCTGGAATTCAAGAATTGAAGCACAAATCAATATCTAGCCGAAAATTATTTCGACCTCCCAAGGATAGGCTTCAAATCCTGAAATGACTTCTCAGTGACGCAATCGGACCGCACTTGAACATGATAAGAGTCATGCAACAGTTTCACCATTCTTGGCCATTTTGTTATGTCATTAGTGTCAACAGCAATTGTCAAGAAGCTGTAGCTTTTGTAGGAGGAAGCACTTAAACATGTTCCTGAAATCTCAGATGGTGCTTTTACATGGTGATGCTATTTTCCTAGTAATATCTTCCCTTCCATCCTCATAAGTGCAATGATCAATTTCCAAATTGCAGGTGGTTCCCATACACCACCTACCAACACTAAAACTACACTCATCCATCCTCTATATGGATGGAAGGCATTTCAGGGGACGGTGATTATATACTTCACCAGTCTTAACATGGTCACGAGAGTTTGCAGTCTCACCTGCCGATGTTGAAGTTGTAGACATCATGGGCAAGTCGTGTTGGCTATGATGTCATATCACGTCCCTCCGGTCTGATCACACCAAAGACTGCCACCAGAAAAAAAAACACTTCTAAGCATGTACACTGATACACAAACAGAGTCTTGGTAACCGGACAAATGTACGTAAAGCAAATGTACGTATGGCAGATGTACATAAGCGCAGATGTACATGTGGCAACTGTATGTAAGCACAGATGTACGTATGGCTAATGCACGTATGGCTAATGTACGTATGCACAAAAGTGTAGGCGCAAATATATGTATGCACAAATGTACGTAATCGCAAAAGTACGTATGCGCAAATGTACGTAACCGCAAATGTACGTAAGTGCAAATGTACGTAAGCGCAAATGTACGTATGCGTAAATGTATGTAAGCGCAAAATTAAGTATGAGCAAATATACGTAAACGCAAAGGTATACAAGTGCAAATGTACGTAAGCGCAAATGTATGTACGCGCAAAAGTACGTAAGTGCAAATATACGCATGCGTAAATGTACGTCAACACAAATGTACGCAAGCACAAAAGTACGTAAGCACAAATGTACGTATGCGCAAATGTACGTAGGCACAAATGTACGTATGTCCAAATGTACGTAAGAGCAAAAGTACGTGTGTGCAAAAGTATGTAAACGCCAATGTACGTAAGTGCAAATGTATGCACGTGCAAAAGTACGTAAGCGCAACTGTACGTATGCGTAAATGTACGTAAGCACAAAAGTACGTAAGCGCAAATGTACGTATGCGCAAATGTATATCAGCACAAAAGTATGTAAGCACAAAAGTACTAATCGCAAATGTATGTATGCTCAAATGTATGTATGCACAAAGGTACGTAAGCGCAAATGTACGTAAGCGCAAAGGTACGTAAGCGCAAATGTATGTATGTGCAAATGTATGTAAGTACAAAAGGTACGTTAGTGCAAAAGTATGTATGCGCAAATGTACATATGTGTAAAATTACGTACGCGCAAATGTACGTAAGCGCCAATGTACGTAAGCGCAAATATATGCATTGCTTATGTACCTAACCAAATGGACGTAAACGCAAAGGTATGCAAGCGTAAATGTACATACGTTTCCGCATACGTACATTTGCACATGCGTACATTTGCGCTTCCGTACTTTTGCGCATACATATATTTGCGCATACGTACATTTGCCATACATAAATTTGCACTTACGTGCATTAGTCATACGTACATCTGCGCTGATGTACAATTGCGATACATACAACTGTGCTTACGTACATTTGCTTATGTACGTACGTGCTGTCATACGTAAATTTGTCCTAGAATCAGAGACTTACAATAAATACTACCAGCCTAACATTGTCTCTTCCTGAATCAAGTGGCATGAAGGTCCAACACAACATATGGGCCACAGCATGTTTTTCTCACCATCTGCAGTATGGGAGGGATGGACTTGACCTTTGCCAGTTCTGTTGTTGTTGCTGACAAAGATTGGCAAAATTCTTGGAAAACACTAGTTTTTGCTATGCCAGTGGCATTAACCAGTAAAAACCATTTATCAGCAAAAACTACTAACCACTCAGCAGACCATGATGAACTTATTTATAACCTATATATTTGGGATCTGGACAACCTCCAGACCCAGAATCGCGAACCTAGCATGGCTATGTGGTTGCTGTGCCTTGATAGCAAATGTTTTTGCTAAGTCCCTAATATCAACCAGCTCATGCCAGCATCTTGCCAATCCTGCTGCTGGCACCAATATAAAAGGTTAATGTCTCTCCCCAACATATTTGAGTCTAATGTGGTCATCACATATTTTCAACAGCTAATGCATCAAGCATCTTCTGGTATAGTGCACTACCCCAGTGATAAACTATTCGTCAAATAGGGTGGAATATACCACCAACTGAACACTGAAGAGACATCCTTCCCAAAGAAGTATCAACAATGTTTCTTGATGTGTGTTTATGATGTCTCTATGCCTAGTTTCTAATGGTGTCTTGTATGTAAGTATCATGCTTATGCTAACCATTACAGATTGTGATACATAAACACCTCATACCTAACACAATGTCAGGTAGATAATACCTATGATGTAAGTGTTGCCATCTAGAATATTGTGTAAGTGCTTCAGACTAAATTTTGAGCCTGTAGCGTGCTTACATGTGCATATCTTGCTTATCTTTGGAGGCACCTAATATAGGGATACTTATGTCAGTGACAATGATAAGAATGTCTTACCATCAGCAAATTATATTGAACAGTTCGATACCTGATTTTCAATCTTCTAATGCTTGATCACCTAAAACCTATGGATGTTGGATCACTTAAAACCTATGGATGTTGGATCACTTTAAACCTACAAATGTTAGATCACTGAAATCCCATGCATGTTGGATCATGTAAAAACCACAGATATTGGATGAATTAAAACCTACAAATGTTGGATTACCTAAAACCAAGGGAAGTTTTATCATCTAAAATCTGCAGATGTTGGATCCTCCTGCTAATGTAAATGATCTAAAGTCTTCAAATCTAAAACATTGGTAGCAGATGTGCTGCTAGACACATTTATCACACCTCACCAATTGTGGCAGCACACAGTAATCATTCAGACTGCAAATTATGGTGAAGTGTTCAATGAGGTATGTCAGCAGTGGAAAACATTTGTAACAAAGCTGACCAGGGCAGCAAAAGTCTGCACCAGGGAGATCGAATGCATGCACCAAATGACAAAAAAGATGAGGTTAAAAAATCAAAAGGCTTCAGACAAGTAGCTTTTCTACATGTCAAACCACATGGGGCACAGGACTGAATTTGGTATGAGGGGGGATTGTTTGCAGTAAACAAACTTTGCAGCTATGAACTGAGACAAATGTGTCACACTGCATATTTTGTAGGCTCTCTCCAAGTATTGTGATTTTCTTCTTGTGATTTTTGAAGTTGTGTGTGAATTGTCAGTGAATTATAGCCACACCAGGTACCCATCTCAGCACCAAATGCCACACCAATAACTGCCTACAAATCACAGACAAGATCTTGTCAAAAGGCTATTATTATGCTTTAAGTTGTTCACAAGGCAAGTTTTACACACATTTTTGCCTCCACAAAACAAACAAATGGGTTAGGTTTGGCTAGGTGATGTTAGTTGAGATTCTTTAAGCTAGAACATTTTTGTAATTGTAAAAACTAAAACAAATCTGGGAACTTGTTTTTCATCCCAAGAAGGCTAGGCTGGGTTAGGTTTTTGTCCTTTCGAAAATTTGCAGAGAATAGATGGTTTTAATTTTTCCTCAAATTGTATGCTTTGGAGTTTTCTTTCAAAGGTAGGTGAGGCTATTTTAGGTTAGGTTATGTTCTATTATAATTTTAATTTTGAAACATTACTTTTATGCCATGTTAAGTTACCTAACTCACAGCCCTTTTATTTTATATGTTGGTCACAACCTTAAAAGTAAGCACTTGCACCAAAAATTAACGGTACCATCATATTAATCACATTGATAAGCATTGCATTGAAAAGATAAGTTACAAGAATTCACAAAACCCTAAAAGCACAAATTTATCATTGGAAGTGCCATACTGATGTTAGTTTTTTGGATGTTCTGAATCACCCCCTACTTTACAGTCTGGATGATCATGAAAGAAACATGAAACAGGGGTGTTATTCCTGTGTAAATTTGTGAAAGCACCACAACAGTACACAGCTGAAAACCATGCCAACTTAAACTCAGCTTACTCAGCAATTTGCACCAGCCTGCACAAAACAGAAATGATGAGACCTAACAGTGCCACACAATGCAGGTGCTGAAGAATATTCAATGTATATTTTATTTTGATATGATACATTGATATATGCCCAATATTTTAATGAGTATGTGAAGATGATGTGGCCATTCATTCCCATGTAGCGGAGCATGTCTGCTGGCCACCTGGTGGACAACTGAGGACTCAGAGCCATTGCTGAGCAAGTGCCCACTATCTAGCAGTTGATATTGAGAAAACTAGTCATACGTGGTGCACTGGGTTAGTTTGCCCATTTGGTGCAAGATGGTAGTGTACTAATCATAATTATCCAGGTCTATTGTACCCTGTTTCTCTGCTCATCTCTAATGCTCTGTGTCCAATAGCCATCTTATATAGCCATCTGCTTTGCTGAACTGACTGACCTATGCTTGACTTACTCACGTTTACTTTTCTATATCTGCTTGCTTCAATGTCTTAACTAGGATAGACTGTCTCAGCTGTTATACATATATCACTGCTATGTTGCCAATAAATCAGAGTTCTTAGTTCTCCCATGCCCAGATGTTGTGGTGAGTGGCTTACTGGGAATTCCAGGGCAGAGGTGGCAGCACAACACTCAGCAGAATCCTATTTCTCTTCTTTCTCTATCCCAAGGAGGTTGACTGCACTTAGGTGGTGGTAGGGTCAGACCCTGCACATCACAGGTGTTAATTAGCAACAATACCTCCCTGGCTTTATTATAGCCAGCCTGACCATTACCACAAACAGCCTTATTATAGCCAGCCTCTACTCCCTGGTGGCCTTCCCAGATTCTGTGCCTATCCACACATGCACCTAGATGCTACACCCATCTCAAGTGCACACTTCAGTTGGAAACAAACTGAGTTGAAAAGCATCCACATCTGTTTCTCCAACATAGCAGACCAATATGGTATTTATAGAAACATATTGTAGAAATGCATTTCTGAATGTGATTAAACGACATAACCATACCTTTATCACACCATCACAAACTAAAATTGGTATTTCTGTCTTAAAGGGTGTTTTTGGAATTTTCGGATTCTTGTCCCGGAATATCATGTTTATTAACGTGATTCGGAAGATGCAATCATTCGTTTTCTCCATAAATGCTTACGTCTCGGTTAATCGTAACGATAATATCTATAATGCGCCATATATGCCACACCGCTGTTGTTTGTTGCATAATTTATCCATCCCTCACCTGGCACTTCTCAGACGTGATTAAAGGGACATTCAACACTTCATGCAGTTGATTCAACACTTTTTCACGTTGAAAATGCTTAATTTCCGCCTCTTTGACACATAGATGACACCACCAATATTTCACTGCAACGCCGGAAAAAAACTAATCAGAGCACGGCCTCCGGGCGTGATGTACGGATGACGTCACGATAAATATTAAGCTTGTTTTGAAACTGCTTGAAACGCTTGTTTTGAAATTATAATATATAAGTTTATATTAGTTTAGATAAGAGTAGATTGTATTACGTTAGGTTAGGTTAGGTTAGGTTAGGTTTTCCTATTTAATTATTAATTATCATACTGGTTGTTGGAAGTCCTGAGGAAAGACAAGACCAAGCAGAATCACACTCTTTTAAATATCACTTTCGCGGTCGGTCACGATAAACATTACGCTTGTGTTTTTAAATTAAAATATATGAGTTTATATTAGTTTAGATAAGAGTAGATTGCATTATGTTAGGTTAGGTTAGGTTAGATTTTCCTATTTAATTATGAATTATCATACTATTTGTTGGAAGTCGTGAGGATAGACGAGACCGGAGTCACAGCGGTCACTTTGAGGTCAACAGTTCGAAAATGGCTTCGGTGTGTGTAGGTTGTGATCCAGTGCCATACGACATAATCAAACTTTGCTATAAGGACAACCAAGCGAGCTTGGACTTCCTTAGATGCCACGGAGTTCTTCCTGCCCGAGTTGTCTGCTCCAAGTGTTCCAAGGCCTGCAGGTTGCAGGAGAGTAGGCATCGGTGGGAGTGCACCGAGACGTTTCGTGTCGCCAGAAGGAAGGAGAAGAAGAGGTGTGGGTTCGTCACAAGCGACTACAAAGGAACTTTTCTCGACGGAACCCGCCTGGAACCGTGGCAAGTTGTGTGTTTTATTAATCTGTGGTTAGATAAAGCCGGGACCATCTCATTAAGGTAAGTGAACGTTTGTAGCGTTAGCCAATCGAAGCCTCAGTCCCCATGCCTATGACGTGCTATGCGTCATCTCAAATTGAAAAGTAAGCATTTACGGAGAAAAGCGAGTGATCGCATCTTTCGAATCACGTTCATAAACATAGTATTCCGAAAAAAAATCCTAAAATCCCTAAAACACTGTTTAAGAAAAATTTACCCTAAAATCAATACTACCTATGTATACCTACCTATCCACCAATGTAAAAGTTTTTGTTTTAACACCACACATGTATCTATCCAGGTAATTATATAGGTACCTACATATTACAGGCTAAATAAGGATTAGGTGGGCCTAGTCTGTCCTGCCTACCTACCTGCCTCAGACTTTCCCTAGACCTTGTCCTACTCTGAATTGAAGGGACGTGCCTTAGGGATGTGGTGGAGTGGTAGTAGGGGTCGATCCCTGACAGCATTGTAAACAAACATTGTGCAACAAGGTATCATTTTCATGATGCTCATGAAGTCAGCTCAGCCTTTGGTTTGTGCTGACAGTACAGATACACTACAGAAGTGTCCGAGTGGTTATTCTTGAGTGAGTGCCTTCTTGCATATGGATAATAGGTTGGAATTGTGCACTGCCTTTCACCTGTCACTATGATCTGGGGAAAACTGTGTACTCTTTCAATGCGTGAAAAAATGAACAGTGGTATATGACTTAGCCATGTTATTTATTCACTATATCAGAAAATGTATGCACTCCTTTGTTCATGAAAATTTATACACTATTATATGGCTTCTCGACGTTATACACTCCGATATTTTACCAAACCCAATAATTATACACTCCCAGTCCAAGACTCAGAAGTGAAAATCCAACACTGGCTGGCACCATTGGTGAACACGTGGACACTCACTGAAATTGGCTCACAGGTGTGCATCAGTGGACTGTAGGAAGATATTGTTCAGCCTCAGATGCTGTGCCACCTGTAACTCATTGCCTGATGATGTAGTAGCCTTAACAGACCTGGGTGCATTTAAAGCTGCACTGCACTCAAATCTCTGCACATTGTTGTACGAATATACTGAATAGATTAACCATGATAATATACTAAACAAGCTTGAAGAGTAGCTTTACTTCTCTATATTCAGAATATAGAGATCTCTATATATCTCTATATTCAATATCTGTATTCATTCTCTATATTCTCTATTTAAGAAATCTTGACTGACAACAAAATATTAGCAGATGTAGTGGCTGCTCTAAGCATACAAATTCTGTTTAAGGTACACTTTCCAGTTCCCGTGTCTTGCCCTGTCTACCTGATAACCATATTTTTCTTTAATCTAGGGGACTGGCGTACCTGCAGATACGGGCTGCCCTCGATCGGGCACGGAACTCATCTCCGGGTAAGTGATGCTTGAGTATATGGGGAGCCAACCAGGTGAGAGCCGTTGTTACCATATTATTGTGACGTCACTGTGAAAGTTGGATTGTATCACCATGTCAGACCACCTTGTACGTGGCTTACTGACAATAGTGGACTGCGGACCTCGATGCGTGAACGCGATGTCTCACGCACAGCCTATGCTCACAACACAATGCCGGAAGCACGAGGTGACAATAGTATGTGTCGGAACCAGACGAAATGCGTGCAAGCTCAATCTCGCTCAGCAATTATTTGCGACGTCTTTCCGACACTCGTCGGCAAGGACAAACGTGGACACAGTTCGACACACGTGAAAGGACGCACAACGATTTCTTGTGACGGCTTGGTAGAGCTCGGTGCTAATATCACACCGTGATAAAGCTAGTCATTGGGTTGACCTGTTCAATGCGCACTTTGCAACTGCGGTCTGTCGGGCAGTCGTGGCATGTGACGCTAGCAGGGCTGAATAGGATCAGAGCGTCACCTACCTCCGTCCACCCTGCGACTTCGCTGTGGTTGATGATGCGTATCGCGTGCAACCAGCGACACTGCCAGAGCTATTTCATACATACTCAGCAGGTCTGGAATTAGAAAACATACTAAATTATGTTGTACCTCTTAGTATTAAGCACCCAGACTTGATAACCTTCCTCCAGTCAAACAATGGCTGAAATTTGACGATTATTAGGTAACGAACTTGGCGGTTTGGACGTCTTATAATTGTTCATGAAAAGATACTATCAGCCCGTGACAATGTTGATGTCGTTAGCAAGCTCACGAAATTTTAGACTTTTCACTTTTGGACATTATATTTTTCGGAAGTTGTAGATTTTCTAGGTTGTAATCTTGAAGTGTAAATGAACCTTGGATGTTTTGAACGAGCACTGGAGAAAAGCGAAGGAACTGCGCTGGCGGATGACATAAACAAAGCGGAAGGTACCTGCCTGCGTAAGTGCGTGTCATGCACTGAATGGTTTGTTTTGTACATTTGCTTGTATTTCTGGGTAGGGTACCGGATATTTTTGCTGCCCGGGCCATGGTTCGTTTTGTATTGCATGACCCTGGATGCGGTGATAAAAATTGTGGTAGGGGAAAAGGGGGTGGGGGGGGGGTATCTGAACACGTTCTGTTTCCTGAACACCTACCTTTAGTCGTCTCCCACATCATGTTCAGTGCATAAATATCAAAAAGATGGTGGTATTCATAAATGATGGACCTGTCACTACCAAAATATGGAAGTCTGATCACATAGTTCTGCTTATTCTTTGTGTATGTTGTTGTGTAGTTCACAGGAACCATTTTAGGTTTCCAAGAGCAGTTGGCTTAAGGAAACCATAAGGAAGTGACTTTCAATTTTCTTTTGCAATTATGCCAGCATTTTTTAGTAGCTACTAATAGCTTGTACCACAACAACTACAGTGAGGTAATCCTGAACAGCAACATTTTTGTGTTCAGAATACGGCACACCACTATAAAATAATTATCTGTTTTAAAGTTCCTCTTTGCAAGTGGTTAGAGGATTTTCATTGAAAGGAACTGTTTGAATATGGATAGCTTGTTGATTTTTGTGTTCAGTAAACACTACAATTACTGGTTCAGCCATACAGAAGCAGCAGTAGAGCTATTTGTTGCATAATTGTTCAGAAATCCCCCCTCTTCCCCTAGGTACCTAGGTAGTACCTACTCGAGCATGGAGATAATATTTTTCCTGAAGCCTGTGAACAAAATCTCAGTTTCCACTTCAACTTCCAGTTAATCTTGAGTACTTGATCACAATTAAGAAAAATGAAAGGTCACTTTTCTGGAGAGAATACTGTTCTGAATACCCCCAAATCAAATAAATGGGTAGTTGAAGGTAATTTCTGATTTATTGGAATTTATTTTACCAATGCAATGCTTATGGGGGAAGAGGTGGTGGTGCGTGGTTGGGTATCTGAACACGTTCTGTTTCCCGAATACCTGTCTGGATGTCTCCTGCATCAGATTCAGTGTGTAAATAGCAAAAAGATGGTTGTATTCATAAACAATGGACTTTTTTTCTGCTGAAATATGAAGGTCTGATCACATAGTTCTACAGATTCTTTGTGTATGGAGCTAGCAAAGTTCACGGACAACATTTTTAGGCTTCTGGGCAGAGTGGGAAACTTACTTTCCGGGTTGGGAGTCCGAGTGCATACCAACTTCTTCCAGAGTACATTTTTATGGACATTTTTTTATGCATGGAATCTGTTTACCAGTAACTGACCAGAAAAACATATGTAATCAGTGCCTACATAATATGCATAAGTAATATGCATTGTAATTTTTGGTCAAATAAAATGTCAAAACATAGGAACAAAGAAGTGAACAATGGATGACACTGCCTGGCAGTGAATGGCGATAATCCGCACTGTTTTGTCTCTCATAACTCACAGGAGCAATGTGCTTTCCTTTCACTGTTTGTCTCAGTACAAGGCTAGCCATGTGAAAAACAAACAAAAATACCTCACACTTCACCCTCAGCTCAGTGCATACCTACCTATGCAGCCAATTTCCTGTGTAATACTAATGCAACTACACTACTGCACACACCACAGTTGGATGTGATAGTGGTGTGCAAAGCAAAGGATCAGTCAAGGTCTTGTGTTTGCAGTATGACACTTTTAACCATGTGTTCAAAGTTGCTAATGGTTATGATGTCATAAAAATACCTTGCATTGATTGGTTGACAGACAGATTTCAGAACACTAATGCAGCCAATTCTGATTGGTGGCCTCCGGGACTCCAGAGTACGTCTCTTAAAACCGTCAAATTTACCCACTATATTGGTGGCAAAAACACAGGTTTTCAGAGACATGCTCCAGTGCAGGAGAACAGTGTACTCAGTGTGCATGTGCACCATCTTGCAAGTGCTGTTGCCATGTTGTATGCAATTCCAGTGGTTGAGATTGATGGGAGTGTGTGAAGCTGGGGTCCAGCTGCTGACTGCTAAAAAGTGGTTAGTTTGAGTGGTGACTGTAAGTGGAATAACCAGCTTTTTTTTTTGGTGTTCTGTGTTTGTTTTTATTGATAACTTTGTTCCCATATTTGTGTAGGAGTACATGTGAAGCCATCCTGTCCAGTATGAACCTGGAGTGCAAAAATGTTTTCAGAGATACAATCTCTTAAGAAGTGCCTTAATCCCACCCTGCTTCAGGGGACGAATGGTCTAGGGGTAAGATGCTCGTCTCACAATCGGAAGATTGTGGATTCGAGTCTCACCTGTCGCTGCTCTTCGCCTGCGACCAATGGGTGTGAGAGATTGGCGATGCTATATGACTCAACGGTCGACGTGTTGTAAAACCAATAACCAACCCACCCTGCTTCTGGGAGCATTCAGCTTAAGAAGACCAAAAGGAAGTCACCTGTGATATTTTTTTGCCATTACACCAGTATTTTGTAGTGGCTGCTAATAACTTGTACCACAACAGCTATAGTGAAGTAATCCTGCACAACCACATTTTTGTGCTCAGAATATGGCACACCACTACAAAATAAGTGTCTGTTTTAAAGTTGCTTTTTGCAAGTGGTCAGAGGATTTTCATTGAAATGGACATGTTTGAATATGGATAGCTTGTTCATTTTTTTGCTCAGTAAAAACAGTACAATCCAGTTTGGCGATACAGAAGCAACAGAGTTATTTGTTGAATGATGTCTTAAGTGTTTGGAACCCCCCCCCCCTCTTCCCCTGAATGTGCTTAAAATGATGTGACTGCTCATTTCTTCTGCAAATGTATACTTTTGAGTTGTGAGGCAAAATAACACCCAAATAGGGGCATGGAGTGAGGTGTAATATGGCATGGAAAGTAACATACAAATAATGAAAAAATGTAACATAGCCTAACCTAACCTGGCTTAACCTTCTATGCAAGAAAACAAATTCCTTTTTGAAAAATAGAAATTTCCAAAGAATTTGCTTTCTGAAAAAATATCAACTTGAATAACCTAACCTAACCTCACCTAGTCTGAACTGTTTCTGAATAAAAATATCAAATTTCTATTTTTGAAAAATCCAAACAAATGTAGTCTTTTCCAACTTTCAGCAAAAGCCTGACTTAACCTAACTTATCCAAACCTAACTCCTTTGTATGCTCCATGAAGGTTAAATGTGTGTAAAATTGTCTTGTGGTTACCTTAAACTGCAATAATACCCAAAATCCAGGAATATCTGGCCTATCTGGTTCATGGGGTATTATTGCAGTTTAGGGTATCTACAAGACAAGATTACACCCATTTTTCCTATAAAAAAAAACAAAAAGAGAGGTTAGGTTTGGTTAGGTTGGGTTGCATTAGGCTTTTGTGGTAAGTTGGAAAACATTTTCAACATAAAAAAAATCCCCAAAAATATAACTATGTTAAAAAATAGGTCAGGCCAGGTTAGGTTTTTACAAATGTGA
This sequence comes from Ashinkailepas kermadecensis, assembly GCA_034440615.1. Classification (NCBI taxonomy): domain Eukaryota; kingdom Metazoa; phylum Arthropoda; class Thecostraca; family Neolepadidae; genus Ashinkailepas; species Ashinkailepas kermadecensis. Next base: position 152,429 of record JAOTOM010003469.1, read on the forward strand.
AAATATTCACAAAAAGAAGAGTGTTGAAAATTTTCCTTTAAAAATAATTCGTGCATGGAAGGCTATGCTAGGTTATGCTCTCAACTGGATCTCTCACCTGGTTGGCTCCCCAAATTCTTGAGTTTCACATCACCCAGTTCAATGGCTGATCAAGGGGAGCCTATATCTGCAATGATTGCCAGTCACTGAGATTGTAGAGAAGGTTATTATCAGGCTAGGTTATACTGCATTTTTCTTTTGTAATTTTTTTGTGTGCTATGTTACCACCTCCTTTTGGGTGTTATTTTGCCTCAGAACGGAAAAAATGCATTTGCCAAAGAAATGAGTGGTTGCATCATGTTAACTGCACTGATATACATTCATTGGAAAAGGAAATTCCAAGAGCACAAAAACCACCCTAAACTGCAAATTTACCATTTTGTTTCAGTGTTCATCTTATATACATTTATATGTGCAGCATATTACTGGTATCTATGTAAGTTTAGTGGATATTGATGCAAGCTTAATAATGTGTGTTTACAAACTAATATATGTTTCATTGGCAACTTAAACAGGTAATAGTGGGCGCTGTATGACCAACGCAGTCGATGCGCCTCTAAACCCAAATAACCAACCAAACAGGTAATAGAAGCTCTATGTGAACTGTAGGAACAGCATGACAAGTCTAGATGTGGTACTTACTCTTTTTCAGAATACCTACCTTGCCATTTGTCTGCATTGCTCCAAAACCATCTATTTTCTTGTGTTCAAGTTTTTAATAAACATGGAAGTGGAATGTTGGGCAATACAATTTTATGAACTTCAAACTTTTATCTTTAATCAAAATTTCCAAGCTTGTGAGTTTTAGGTCTGGATGACTAAGCCCTGGCTTTTACTGCAGTGATAGTATACTACATGGATATGTAAGGCAACTGGTCCTACATCCCATGTTCCAAACTTCTTTTGGATAATTTATTATTGACAAGCATATTATTTCCAAACTATCAATAACAATTAGATACCTGGAAGTCCTGAAGTGCCAAAAAGAGGATCTGATATCGAAAGGAAAAATAGCCTCTCCAAAAACAGTTTCTTGAACATCATCCTTTTCATGCCCATAATTTAAAAATGCAAGTACTACCCTGCTTGCCTGCTTCCCAGTGATGAGAATACATGCATTTCAAGTCAATGCATTTGAGGAACAGAAGTATAATTGTATTGCGAAATTATGTTAAAGCTTTGTGTGCTTTGACAATGATGGATGCAGTTGTTGGCACTATGCTTCAACAACTGACCAACCTTGGTTCTGTTAACGCTTGCAATGTTCTGATGTGCTTGTGTTTGTACATATCTGGTCTCAGAATATAAGTCCATCATAGTTTGTTTTCATCAGTCAAACATCCTGCTACCCAGTTGTCATGATGAATGATTCCAAAGGGCATGTGTTAACTTGTTAATTTTCCAGGTATGAATCACGGATAGAGCGTCATGTGGGTCCGGCCGCAGGAGGTGCTGATTGCCAACGCTCTCTGGTAAGTAGCAGCACGTGGTAGTTTATCCCAGAGTCATGTGGGTCCGGCCACAGGAGGTGCTGATTGCCAATGCTCTCTGGTAAGTAACAGCACGTGGTAGTTTATCCCACAGATAGAGCGTCATGTGGGTCCGGCCACAGGAGGTGCTGATTGCCAACGCTCTCTGGTAAGTAACAGCACGTGGTAGTTTATCCCACAGATAGAGCGTCATGTGGGTCCGGCCACAGGAGGTGCTGATTGCCAACGCTCTCTGGTAAGTAGCAGCACGTGGTAGTTTATCCCAGTCATGTGGGTCCGGCCACAGGAGGTGCTGATTGCCAACGCTCTCTGGTAAGTAACAGCACGTGATAGTTTATCCCACAGATAGAGCGTCATGTGGGTCCGGCCACAGTAGGTGCTGATTGCAAACGCTCTCTGGTAAGTAACAGCACGTGGTAGTTTATCCCCCAGAGTCATGTGGGTCCGGCACAGGAGGTGCTGATTGCCAACGCTCTCTGGTAAGTAGCAGCACGTGGTAGTTTATCCCACACCATCTCATGGCTCCTTGTTCTGCCCCCTGAGGTTTTCCATGAATGGCAAAAAATGGAGTGCAGCGGAGGGCCAAAATTTTGGGAAACTCACCTACATTTGTGGCAATGTGGCAAGCCCACATAAATTTGCCATGTGTGAAAATTTGGTGGTCAGTTTATGCATAGTGACGGAGTTCGTCCAGGTCAAGTGAGATCACCACAAAATAAGTTCAATCAAATGTCATGCTTTAATGGGTAAATATATTTGAATAACTCAGTTTTTGCTAATCTTTAAGGATGCAACAAAATGTACCAGGGGAATTTTTTAATTGTTGCATCTTTCATGACATTTGTTTTGAGCATTTGCTCATCAGGGATAAAATCGAAGATTCTGGCTACAGTAAGAACTTTTTATGAGGCTATGTTGACTTAAAGGAACATTTATCAGTGCACTGCACCCTGACATGAAAATAAAATGACATGACATGAAAAATAACTGAAACATCAAAATTTGTGGAATACAAAATACAAGTTTTATTTTTGTGTGGGCAGGGTCCCTCTTGGGACCCTGGTCGATTACACCTTCCTTTTCTGATCCCAATATGTTTCGCTTTATTTGTTATGCATGTCCTCTGATATGGAGTGTGAGGATCTGACCGGAATGGCCGGAAGCAGTTAACCCCACATGCATAGTGTGCTCAAATTCAGAAATCTGGATGGAAAGCAAAACATAGCAGCATAATTATTTGTATATGAGGTCAGATATTTAGGTTTTTGCAGGCATCTTCCATGCGCCCATATCAGTGTGCCTTTCGTGGAGGCGCGGGTCCGTCACCACAGCGTTAAAATAATGGTTTTTCGTTAGGTGTGAGATGTCGAAACGAGAACAGTAGGATGTCAAAATTTGCTATGGAATTAGTGTCATTTAAAATGCTTTTGATATCGTTCAGACGCAACTTTGAGCCAATGGCGCCCTTACGACTGTACCTTTATCATTTGTTTTGAGATTCATAACTTAGCAAGCACCATATTCGGGATAACGATTAAAAAAACCTATGATATAAACCACCATTTTATACAAAATCACATTAGAGGTAATCCATTTACCTAAAATTGAGTTGCGAAATGTTCGTGTATCACCATCCCTTTTCGAGAGCATGAGCATGATACTTATCAACGAGATACTGTTAGAAAGGAGACGAGAAGACTTCATAAGGACGATCACTAAGCAGGATGTCGATACTTCTTTGAGAAGGATGTCGATTGGGTGCTCAGAAAGTGGTATATTCCACCCTATTTCACGAATAATTTATAACTGCGTCACCATCCTGTTTGTTCAGCCGGCCGCATTAGCTGCACGCCGGTGCAGTATCCACGTCGGTGCAGCGCATCGCTACAGCGCGTACTCTCCACGGCTAGACGCCTGGGATCATAAGTAAATACCACTGGTATGTCTGTATCACTGCCTCCGTGCAACACAAGCCGTCGTCCGCATCCCTACAAGTCAGTGGCAACACGCTAGCAACGAAATGTCGAGCGGTGCCTCCGGTCAAGAAGCCGAGGCACGTCTGACTCCACTAAATTGGTGACTCCAGCGCAGTGATAAATTATTCGTGAAATAGGGTGGAATATACCACTTTCTGAACACCCAGTGGACATCCTTACCCAAGAAGTATCGACATCCTGCTTCGTGATGCGTGCTTATGAAGTCTGCATGTCTCCTTTCTAACAGTGCCTCGTTCATAAGCATCATGCTCATGCTCTCGATAAGGAATGGTGATACACGAACATTTTACAACGCAATTTCGGGTAAAGGGATTACCTATGATGCGATATGGCATACAAGATCAGTTTATAGCATAGGTTTTTTTTCTCGCTATCCCGAATATAGCTCTTCCTAAATTATAGATCCCAAAACAAATGATAAACGTGCAGTCATATGTGCGCCATTGGCTCAAATTTGAGTTCGAAAGACATCGGAAGCACTTTAAATTACATTAATTCCATGGCGAATTTTGATATCCTACTGCGCTCGTTTCGACATCTCACACCTAACGAAAAACGATGATTTTAACCCTGCCCCAGCGTGATCGTAACGTCACCACTAAATTGGTGACTCCAACAGGAATTTCCATCACCACTAAATTGGTTACACCGACAGGAACGTCTGTCACCACTAAATTGGTGACCCCAACAAGAACGTCTTTCACCACTAAGTTGGTCACCCCAACAAGAACGTCTGTCACCACTAAATTGGTGACCCCGACAAGAACGTCTTTCACCACTAAGTTGGTGACCCCGACAAGAACGTCTGTCACCACTAAATTGGTGACCCCGACAAGAACGTCTTTCACCACTAAGTTGGTGACCCCGACAAGAACGTCTGTCACCACTAAATTGGTGTCTCCGACAAAAACGTCTGGGTCACCAGTCACGCCTGGGTCACCAGTTTAGTGGTGACGGATGTTCCTGTCGGGTTCACCAATTTAGTGGAGTCAGACGTGCCTCGGCTTCTTGACCGGAGGCACCGCTCGACATTTCGTTGCTAGCGTGTTGCCACAGACTTGTAGGGATGCGGACGACGGCTTGTGTTGCACGGAGGCAGTGATACAGACACACCAGTGGTATTTACTTATGATCACAGGCGACTAGACGTGGAGAGTAGCGCGCTGTGGCGAAGCGCCGCTGCCATGCGCTGTACCGAACGTGGATACTGCACCGGCGTGCAGCTAGCATGGCCGGCTGGACAAACAGGATGGTGACGCGCCCGCACACAATTATGACGTCACAGGCGGTTGTAGCGCGTGCTGCTGCGCACGCGCTGTAAAGATGCGGTCCGCTACAAGCCCGAGAAATCGATGTTTGCTAATGAAGCACAGCTGGCATGACTGACTTTCAATTGCTGTTTATGGGTTTCGAAATGAGGCTGGACTATATGCAGACCTAGAATCACGTTTTTCAGCTGTATCCAAGATGCATTATATCCCATCAGACATCTTGGTTATGTCCTTGATAGGAAAATTAAAAGTTTTTTGTTTCCATCTGATACTCAAGTGAAAATGAATCTCGACTCACCTACTCGATACGCATATACTGTTAAGTGATCGCTAAATATGTCAAGCTATTAGTAAGTTATTTGCTGACAAATGTGCGAGGATTAAATGCTCAGAAGTAAGTTGTATACAAGTAAATCAAAGTTATAATTGATGTCGATGAATTCTGGTTTGTGAGGTTGTTTTGCAGTATAATTAGCAATCGTCCCTTCTGGCTATGCTTCCTAGCAGTCGTATTTGCCATGCGGGATAATTTAATTCGAATGACGTCCATAGGTAGCACATCCTCCAATTGTCGCAAGTTTTATATGGCATGGTTAGGGACGATAGAACTGGCGTCGTTCCGCACAATCCGATGCAATTGATAGTGTCATGTCGGGAGATCTGTTGCAACCAAGGTTTCCATGTCAACAGGTGTGTTGGAAAATCCGATGTAATCAGGGACACCCTTACTGTGTAGTTAGAACTTTCCGGTTTGCCAACTTTAGCATGCCCACCGGAGGGATGGGGGTGGGAATGCGCCTACCCCCGCCTATTTTCCGACGATTTATGGGCAGGGATATTATGATGAAATCTTGTGACTGTTAAAAATCAATAATCGCACCCTGTGCACTTCTATGCAATCATATGCGAAGTATTTTTCTTTAATCCGTTGGCAAATATAGGAACTGCGGGGGTGCATGGTCATCCCACCGGCCTCTCGGCTGCCGGCCGTTCAAGGTCACAAAGGTTTCATCGGCGTGGCGACGCGGTGTGCCGACTGATCTGAACCACATTTGACCCTGCAGACATTGATCTAGTGTCATGACCTTTATGCTGTAGCGAGTTCACTGCTGCCGTAATCCACCCTCCGCATGTTTTGGCTTCTAGCTTCAGTAGTTTCCGAGATATTCAGGGTTGTGGGACGAATCCGCCCCCTCCACCTCCTCCGGGACGCGCTATGTGAGAGGCCCTCCGGCTCGCGTGTTAAATAATGGTGCGCTGACATAAACAACCAATCCCTATGAGCACAGAAGAAAAACGCCAAGCTGTCAGCTTCTGTCGAAAATCGTGTCCACCAGTAGCCCTGTCGGTCTCTGACATGCGGGTACCTTATAGCCGATGCGGGGATTGTGATGGTAGTTGCATGCCTGACGCCGAAGGTCCCAGTGAAGAGCCAGGCTCTGGTCTCCATGCTCAGTCAGGTAGTCTGGTCGCTTGACCGCGAGGTTCTCCCTGTGACCATATAGCGGACGTTTAATAAAACAAACTATTGGTTGTGTGATTAGGTGCAGTGCTGCGTTGAGCATTATTATGAGTAAGAAAAACGCGTAAAATAACCTTATGCTCATATTAAAACAAATAAAGATCCAAATTCGTACCGTATATATTTCGGCCACGGGCCTTCCTCGACAGTAAACATTTTGCTTCAAAAGCCACAAACACGCGCCAAATGCACCTGGTGACGTCGTGACACCGCACGAGGTC